>CAKNYM010042844.1:0-13055 GCA_932195095.1 Andricus curvator | reverse complement strand
AAATCAAAAATACCTGGCAAGTTAATGCTGGGTCCCCGGCAAGTTAATGCCCATGGGTTTTTGGTTTGAATTGGTGACACTCTAGCCAAATAAGGCGCGAGTGCAAGGTTCAAGCCTTATTCTGGTGTGTAAACTTAAGAAACGCCATTCCCAATTAAAGAAACAATCGAAAAGAACCTTTGAAACAAGTTCCAGTATTTTCGCAGAAAAGCGGAAAAACTGCCAAGTTAAAAATACCTGAGCAAGTTAATGCTGGGTCCCTGGCAAGTTAATGCCCATGGGTTTTTGATTTAACTTGGAAGTACTCATTTTCAAAAGTTTATTCGATTATTAGTATTGTGGAATTGGAAATGATGAGTCACAAATGAAATATAAAATTACAGCAAATTTTATTTATAGGTATAGGTTATGAATACTCGCGAATTTATAGCGCGAATTTGTTGTTTAATTTATATGGAGTTTATGGCTGCCTAGTAACAAAGTTACTAGTAGGAAAAGCCGAGTGGGGGCAACAGCAAGGGTAGGTCCCAACGCTGCCACCATCAGTTTGTCACGTACGATCTAATTAAAATTTGTTTTTGATTCCATGAGAAAAGGACCCGCAAACAAAAGCTGCCTAGTATCAATATGTGGGTTTGTACCCCTACTCTCGGACTGAGAGTTGTTGTCCCGAAAAATCGTGAGAAATTAGGGTTTTACAGGTTTACCGAATTAGAAATGAATTTGTGTTCCGAATTTATTATAACAATTCTAGTATTTATTCGAGAAAAGGCACAGAGAACATTATAACAAGATTCAAATAATAGGGCACATTCTACAATGTGTAAAATGTGTCGACAGGTAGAGGAAAGAAAAGTATCAGACAAAATAAAAGTGGAACAATACACTTTACCAATTCGTTGCACTAAAACTACCGCTCGTCGGATGGAAACTAGATTTAAAAGGAACCAAGGTGCCTTTTTAATTTTTCCTGCCCTCAACGGAGCGGGCGAAAACCTTTGATTTCCGTGGGTTGATTAACCCACCCTAGTCTTTTATTTTCCAGGTCACTCGCGAGAGCCACGCAACACGCAAGCACCCGTCGCTTCTCTGAATTCACCTTGATGAAGAATAGAATATGTTTCTATTCCTCATGAAAGAGAATTGCAGCCTTGCGAGAAAATTACTCTGTCTCGTTTTGAGATTCGAGAAAGAGTAAAATTCTCTAGACCGACTTAATTTTGTTTTAAGCAGGCCGGATAGGACACGAAAACAACGTCACTCCCGTTACCGGTCCGTGAAAAGTATAGACCCGCTGAACCGGGATAGGACGCGATGAAGAACCGTTTCCGTTACGGCCCTGCCTCCCGTCGCACAGAGTTTAAATTTTTCGTCCAGATTGCGAATTCCGTTGATCGACCACTCAATCGGTAGCTGCGACTTATCCCTATTGCCGATCCGAGAAAAGTATAGTCCCGACTAAACCGGAATAGGACGCGACGAATTACGTACCGAGAATTTGTCTCCCAATGTCACGTCGGAATTTGAATCGCGACGTACGGACGGGCAAAAACTGGAGTTGATCTGTGTCACATCAGATCACTGAGAAGACTGCCTTTACTCCCGTCGGATAGAGATTTTCTGTTTTTAATTTTACGTCCGAATTTCTAATCAGAATTTAATCAGTCTAACCAGGTTGCCCAAGTTACTGCAATTTCTGACTTCTGTCCGATGGTTTATAATTGATGTGATTCAGGTAGGGATTTTCGCGGAGTTGCGGAATTTGGACTAGGAAGGTAGGGATACACCGTGAGAGTCAAAGCAACGTTTGCAAAATTGACGAGCCAGGTAGCTTGGTTTCTAAGTGTGCGAGAATTGTATTGCGAAATGCTTTCGTTTGAATTTCTGCACCTGCGAGACAGGAACCTCGTCAGCACCTTACAGAAGTGAGGTGCATTCAAGTCTTTCTTTATATTTCTAAAAGAACTTTTTAATTTCAATTTGCATCGAAATTGATGCAGGTTGGAATTTTCAACTTAAATATAAGTATATATTAATTCCAACCCCTTTATCATAAATCAAACGAGCATTTTAGCGTTACAAATTTTCGCTGAGTGAGCACGTGGTGTTGTTTTGGTATTTCCACGTGCTCGTACTGTCCGGCTACGGTGGGAAGTATGTAGCGTGAGGAGTGAAAATGGCCTATGGGAGAATAGCGTGGAAAGAGGAAGAGAGGAAAAGAGAGTTGAGGTGCATCGAACTGCTATAGTCATAATGTATGGTGCGGCTATACGCAAGAAGGAGACGCGCTTATGGTAAGAATATAGGGAGGAAGAAGGCGCGGACAACGTGTAGAGCGCGGAGGCTTGCAATCGTCGCGGCAGCGTAGCTACATGCAAGGAATGAGACGGCGATGTTTAGAGCGTCGAAGAGACAGAGATGGAATGAGTGCCTCGCGTTTGTGTGTGTGACTGCCCAGCATAACGAGTGCAACCACACCTTCGTTCCTTTTAAGTTCTCTTACATGTTTCTAATTTAGGTCCTCGAGGCTGATGCCTTGGAATTAATTTTCCTTTCCCTTAATTCTATTTCTTATTATCTTTTGATCTTATATTCTAGGTACAGTGTTTCATTTTCTCTTTCACCTAGGCCCAGGTACACACTAATCATTCCGTACATTCATACAATTCCCTTCCGCAATTCACCCTCATTTTATTGAGTGGTTTGGGGAAGAGGAAACAAAATTTAAATTGCTGTGTAAAAATAAAAAGCAACAGAGAATAATTTTAATCCTTGATTAAAATTATTCTCTCATGTCATTACTCTCCTCATTCGCAAGTTGGCTCGCTGTCAGTCCCCGGGAGCTTGGAATGCTGCGTCAGCATGCTGACAGTAAGCTCTCAGGTTACGAGCGAGCAGAGAGTCCCCTGAAACTCATATAGAGTTTTGAATCAATGTGGCTTGAAATAATATTTCGAGCCACACTGATTATAAAATAAAAAGAATGGAGATTCGCTCGTAACATACCACACCGGAATTTGATTATTTCGTCCCCGAAATTTAGGGTAACTTGCGAGTGAGGGGAGCCCGATTCCCTCCTTTAAATTTCAAATCTATACTCATGGAAACGGAAATGACTTATTATGCTCATACACATACAGACAGTATATATATACCATTAAACCATTTCCCTTTCAGGGTAGGCGTGACACTACCCGATTCGGGTAGTGTTTCTAGGTTTTTCTTGTAGTTATAAATAACTACAAGTGTGGGCTCACCACACCCACGATGTGCCAACAGCACTCATGTCAGTATTCTTGAATGGTCACCCATCCAAGTACTAACCGCGTCCAACGCTGCTTAACTTCAGTGATCTGACGAGAACTGGGTTTTTCAGCGTGGTATGGCCGTTGGCCATACGTATACGTATATATAGTATACGTGTAGTATAGTATAGTATACGTGGCTTAATTTCAGAATAGTTGTAGCGTTTGCGTGGGGAGCTGAATCGTTGGCCTTGATGTAGTTGAACTGACGTGCGCCGAGGGCTGCGTCGCAGCCCTTGGTGATACTGCAGGCGTTTCCTTACAGGCACAACTGCTCGTGCTTGTTGAAGATTCTTGATTGGTCAGAGGTAGCTCGATCTCGATGCGGGCTTCGTCAGTGTTTTCCGAGGGCCTCTTCACTTGACATACTCTGGTAATGCCCAATTTGGCAAGAGGGTAGCAGCAGTAGCACCAGAGGCTTATGGCGAGTAGTGCTAGTCCTACGTAACAACCTTGAATCAGCGTTAAATGTTGGGCCTTAACTCGGTGTTGTAGATTCGTGTCATTAATTTGTTTTTCCAAATCATCCAGAGATACCTCGTTGGCAAGGAAGGCTTCATCATTGAAGGAATCTTCCACCATGTGCTGTTTCTTCTTTTCATCTTTCGTGGTTAAGTTCCCATATTCCCTTAAAGTTGGCGATAGGTCAGCCAGATTGAGGTGGAGAAGCGGCTCGTAGATGACCTCCGTTGTTCCGGTTTCACTGGCTGTTCCGAAGAATGTTTGATCATGTGCCTTGAGATGGCAACCAGGCGCGATCTGTATTAGCCCAATTCCTTTTAAGGTGAATAGAGACTTGGTTTGATTGGGGCACAGCAGCTCGGTGGAGAAGGGCTCAGCTAGGGAGTAGAGCCAGCCACTCAAAGAGTCAATAGGGACCCATTCTGATTCCTTATTGTAGGACACTCGGATGTCGCATCTTCGGAGAGCTTTCGTTGAAGGATTCAATAGCAGCTCGCTTTCACATGTTTGATGGGTAGCAATTTCGTTGACGGGTGAGTTGTCGTTGCAGACCCTGTAGTAGGGGGTTTTCTTGCAGGACTCTATGCGTTGATTGTCCAGCAGGATGTAGGTCCGTTGGGATTCTCCAACGGCAATGTAGGTAAACTTGGGTAAGACGTATGCACTTCCAGAACCATTTCCTAATACCGACTGGAATACAGGTATTGGATGTAATTGGTATGCTAGGTAGTAAAATGATTCCAATAGTGGAATGTCCACTAGTATGCTCAGGATTTCCTTTTTATACATAGTTGTGATGGTAACTATGTTAGCTAGTTCCTCGAGGTCCACTTGAGGTCCTGGGGTAGGGAATTCGAGCCTGGGATAATGATCCTGAATATCTCGGTAGACTGGCTCCAGTTGTTTGGACGTCAGGAGTGAGAGATGCATCTTGCCTTGGCGGGACGTGTGAATGACTTCCAGGATGCGATGGGCGGTACGGATGTAGTCGTCAAGGCTAGAGTCTACCGTCTTGAGCACGCGAGTCAGTGCCTGGGCATATTTGAGGTCCGCAACTGCCCGCGTAAGATTTTCTAACCTAAGATTGTCCTGGGTCAGTTGTCTTTCATGCAGGATTAGTCTCTCCTTATTGGTTCTCGAAAGCTCGTGAATTCCTTCTAACTGAGCCCTCACTATGTGAGTCTGTTTACCCACCAGGTGAGACGAATTGGTTTGAGCCTGGTTCAGTTCGGCGATCCCCGCTTCGAGGGTTTCTCCGTCACTGTAGGTCATTAGGCCCGCTATGGGTCCAATGAGGCCTCTTAGGATTCCCAGTAGTGGTTGTGCTCGTCGACTTCTCATTTCCATCGGTAGGCTAAGAAGCGCTGCCTTATTGGTGCGCTCCTTCATCTCTGAGGCATGCCTAGATACTTCCTTCTTCAGGCCTTCGGCTATCAGGAACTTGGCGTCGAGACCGTAGTCGGTGATCGTCTGTAGACAAAATAATCCGAATCCAGGTAGACACAGATCGGATAAATGTTGGAATCTCTGTTGGTAAGAATCTAGGGGTCCCTGGATCTTCTGCAAGTCGAGGAACACAGTGACCCTCCACGTTCCAGCGACTCGTTTCATTGGTCCCAGATGCTCGTAGTAAACTCCTGTACTGGCCCTTAAAGGAGTGCTCCTATAAGTAGCGGGATTGGAGCCTTCCAAGATGGTAAAGGAGACCAGGAGGATTATTGACCATAGGTTCATCATCTTTTACCTAAAAGAAACACGAATTAGATTTTCTCTTTGGAAAAGGAAGGAAGTCCAAGACAGGATAGGGCCCCAATTACTAGAGAGATTACAAGATGCGGCCAAACGCCTTAATGATTTTTGCCTTTGATAATTGGTCATAGGAGAGAATACAAAAACTTTTTCGAAAGGGCATATTCTGTCTTTAGATTCTTCCTTAGGGTTCTTTCGAGTTTAGCAGCGGACGATCCTAATTTTATCTTTGTGTTTTGCGAATCGGTCGCCGGTTTCGGTTTCGAGGATTACGTTGTTATTCTCGGTGAATCCGACTATCGTGTAAAGGCCTGTGGCCCTAGTATCGAATTTACCGTCCCTCACTTCCTTGGTGACGCAGGCTTGGTCCCCTATCTTTCCGTTCAAGGGCCGGGCCTTGCGGTCATATTGTTCCTTAGAAGTCGTTTTTGCCTTAATTAAATTTGCGGCCGCAAGATTTTGGATTTCTGATATCCTCACTATCAGGTCGCGTAGATAGGAGCCGTAGGTCTCGAGTTCTTCGCCTTGGGGGAAAGAGCTCGGCGTCCTTGCCACTCGACCAAAAACCAATTCGTAGGGCGTGAAATTAGTCGCTTCGTGCACGGACGTATTATAAGCGAACATGGCGAAAGGGAGCAATCGGTCCCAATCATCATAATCGTGAGCGTAATGCTTGATATAATCTATCAGGACTATGTGACTTCTTTCAAGGGCCCCGTTGGTTTGAGGTCGGTAGCCGGAGGTGGTAAGTGGTTTTACCTGGAACAACCTCTCAAGGTGTTTCATAAGCTTGCTCCCAAAGCTTCCTCCCCTATCGGTCAGGATAGTTCGAGGGGCACCATACTGGGAGAACAGGGAAGTAGCCACTACATGGGCTATAGTGGTAGTCTTGAGATCAGGTATGGGGACAGCTATGCAGTATTTACTGAAGTTGTCCTGCATTGTCAGGATGTGACGGTTCCCATTCGGTGTGGTGGGCAGTTTTCCCACTGTGTCGAGGGACACTTTTTCGAAGGGTTCAGCTGGGGTGTCGGTTATGAGCATGGGTTCCCGAGTCCTAGCTCGAACTAGTTTTTGCTCTAAGCAACTTCGACAACTGCGGATAAAATTACTAATTTGATCTCGTAAACCAGGCCAGGAATATCTCTCTCTGATGCGGCGGTATGTCTTAGTATTGTAGTATGTCTTGTGACCACCGATTAAACTGCCGTGGTATTCAGCTATGATCTTTTGCCTTAATTCAGGGGGAGGCACTTCTACTTTTCCGTGACAAAGAGTAATAGCGATACTGCTATCCTGAAAAACGGTCGTCAGTAATTCCGTCATTTTGTTCTGGGGCAGCGACCCTAGGGCGTCTCCGGAATGGGTCATTCGACAAGATGTTTGGTTGTCCCGTTCTAAAGCGGTACGAAGGTGGGTTAGCCCTATGGTTACATCCTTCCAGTCGATATTGTCTACGTGTCGCCTGTTTACTGTGACAGAGTAGATGTAATGTCGACCGTGGGGAGTAACCACGACCTGCCCCTTCTTGGGCCTGCGTTCCCATAGGTCTTGAATATCAAGACGCTCGGTAGCGATGAGGAGTTTCGCAATAGGATTCGTTGGTTCACAATCCTCTGAAATAAAGTGAGCGTACTTATCCCGCCTGTACGTCAGAGGTTCAGTCCATTGGTGTAGAATGTTGGGTTCGCTCTTGCTTAAGTCGGCTGATTTTGACCTTACTTCAATGGGCTTTTGGAGGGGTGTCTCGGTATTTGGGGAATCGTCTAAGTACGGTAGATCTACATCTATTAGGGAGGAGGAGAATAGGGAGGGGTTTGTTGGTGAGGGTTCGAATGTCCTCCCTGCCTGTAGTTTTCGTGGGTTCAGTCCCGGTCTCCTGTTGAACGACGTTCCTTCTTCCTTTAGGGTTGCGTCCAGATGGGCATTGGTGAAAGGCGTAGATCTGGCGCCTGGCGCCGTGGCAGGTGCTGGGGTGAAGTATAGGGTTCCCATTTGTCGGTTTCTTCCAACGATGGGGGACCCTGCAATGGGTTCCTCTTCTTCAGGAGGATCCTTAAATCGGACGGTGCTTCTTCTCACCACACCGGAATCTTTTGTGGGGAAGGAAGGTAGCTGTGCGATTTGTCTAGCGTGGCTAAGAATTTCCTTAGCGGAAGTATCCATGGCTAAAGCTGGAGTGGGTTGTGTTAATTCGGGTTCTGAGTTCTCACTAGCTCTTTGGGAAACCTGTTTCTCATAGTTTTCCAAAAAGCTTTTCACCCTTTCAGCGAAAATGTCGTCATCGTATTCTCCGCAGGGGTCACGCAGCTCTAATTCTTTGAGTAATTCTTCATCCTGTTCTCCTTCGGGACATATGTGCATGGCAGTTGGTTGCTTTCTTCCATTCCTTCATGGTCCCAGCTCAGAGAGGTTTGAGCGTCGAATTGCGCGAAGGATTTCTGAAGGTCTTCCTTGAAGCTTACCTTGGAGGATGATAGCAGGCGGCCCGGTGTATCGCCAATGTCCTTATCGTCTTCACTACTTACAGTGGTCGGGGGCACTCGAATTGTGATTAATCCCGGAGGAAGGGTTGACTCAATTACTTCGGTGGTTGCTGGACCCTCGATGCTTTCCCTGGCCAATTTATCAGCCATTTCGTTACCGAGGATTCCTTGATGTCCAGGAATGTGTTCTAACATCACTTCTAAGGGTTCCAGAGCAATTTTCATTTTTTCGAATTCGGAGCGGTTCTTAACTGGCTTATTTTCATAAGTTTTCCAGTAATTTGCTTCCCATTTAGGGATCCATTCAGTTGCGCTGCTAACTAGAAACTTCGAGTCGGTTTTTATTCTGAGTTTCTTGATGCCGGCTTCGCGGGCCTTTTGGGCTGCTACGGTTGCTGCTTCGATTTCGGCTGCATTATTGGTTTGGCGACCTTGACTGCGCTGTGAAACGTTTATGGAGTTGTTTGGGCCAAACCAAACTCCTATCCCAGCCTTCGGTTCTTCGCTTCCATGATAGCTGCATGCACCGTCTACGTACACATCTACAAATGTGTCTTGTAAGGGAGGGAACCATGGACTCGGGTTCTTAATTGCAGAGGGAGCGCTCTTGGGGGCCGAGTCATCCCTTTTAATGAAGACTGAAGGTTCCAAGTCGGGTAACACGCTGTGAGATTTTCGAAATACAGGCGCGTCCGAAGAATCAGGATCTTCGTCATCCGAAGATGGCTCGGTCGAGGATTCACTTCTAGCGACCGGCGATTTACTTGCTTCTCTTCTTCTCAACAGTCGCTTGCCTATGGAGCTTTCTTCCAGTTCGAGTGGTGGGGCTCCTTCTGAGGGCACATTAGCCATGTCGGATTCGCTTTCCGGAGCCGGTATTTTCTTTGGCCTCCCTCGCTTTCTAGGGACTGGGGCAGGAATGACGATTGACGTTAGAGGGGCGTTTTCCCTTCTTTTCGCAGGCTTAAAGGTGGCTGTTCTACGTACTGCTGGTTTCGCTTTCCCTGGTGCCGCAGACTTCGTCTCCTGGGGTAAGGCGCGAGTGGCATTGGTAGATATCACTGGGACATCTTTTTTTTCTTCAGGGCTGCTTCGTGAAGCTCCTGCTCGTGTCAGAACCAGTACCCTTTGGGGGTCTGTTTGTGAGTGGGTCCCTTCCGTAGAGAGTTTGATTGACTGGGTGGATGTGCGAGGTCCTTGAATTCCACTCAGGTCCTGCAGGTCCCTGTTTTCTTCTGAACTTTCAGAAGGATTGTCATGAGGGTTCCTCGATAATGCCTCTACTGCTCTGTTCAGCTTTCCTTGCTTATATTCAAATTTGTATTGGTAATTTCGAAGTTTATGTCGCCAATGAAGCAGCCTGGCCCCTGGATTATTAATATAGGTCATCCAGTGGACTGGCTCGTGGTCACAGGCGAGTATAAATTCTCGACCGTACAAATAGGGTCGGAAGTGCTCCAGGGATAGGACGATGGCCAAGCATTCCTGTTCTTCCTTGGGGTAGCTTTCCTGACAGCTGTTCATGGCCTTAGAAAAATAGGCAACGGGCATTTCTAGCCCTTCTTCTTCTTGGGTCAATATGGCGCCGACGGCGTGGCTCGAGGCGTCGGTGGTTAGCTTAAAGGTTTTCCTGAAATTAGGATACCGCAGAATAGGCTCTCTACAGAGAGAGTCACAAAGTTTGTGAAAGCTTTCATCCTGCTCTGTACCCCACTTCCATTTTACATCCTTCTTAAGGCGGTCGGTCAGAGGTTTGGCGGTTTTCGCGTAGTCTTGTATAAACCTTCGATAATAACCCGACAGCCCAAGGAATTGACGGATGTTACGCACGGTTCTTGGGCGAGGAAAATTTTGTATTGCCTCTATTTTGGGCCGGATTTGGTTTCAGCCCCTCATGGCTAATAATATGGCCAAGGTATGCTACTTCCTTTTGTAGGAACTCGCACTTGTCGGGTTGAAGTTTCAGGTTGGCTGCTCGGAGTCGGTACAGCAACATTCTGATCTTCAAATCATGTTCTTCTAAGTCCTTGGAGTGTACCACAATGTCATCCAGGTAAACGAAGACTTCGGTGCCGTGCATCCCCTTTAGCACTGTGTCCATTAGCCGTTGGAACGTCGCAGGGGCGTTTTTGATCCCCATGGGCATGCGCAGATATTCGAGGTGTCTTCGAGGCGTGGAAAATGCCGTTTTGACCCTGTCATCGGGGTGGGTTTCGACTTGGTGGAAACCACTGGCTAGATCGAGCACAGAAAAATACTGGGCCTCCCCTAAATGATCGAGGATGTCCGTAATATTAGGCAGGGGGTATGCGTCCCCTATGACCTTCTCGTTAAGAGCTCGGAAGTCGATTACTACTCTCCATTTTCTCTCGCCGGATCCGTCGAGTTTCTTAGGGACAATCCAGAGGGGAGAGTTGTAAGGGGACTTGGAATGTCCTATAATTCCGCTATCATATTGTTTTTCTATTTGAACAACCACTTGGTCAGCCGCCTCATTGGGATATCGGTATTGCTTCCTAGCTATGACTTCGTCGTTAATGGTAGGGATCCTATGTTGGACTACATTCGTAGCCGAAAGCCTTTCCCCGTTTATGTGGAAAATATCGGCGAAGTCTTCTACCCACTTATAGACGTAGTTTCTTTTAGCTGATGTCAATTCTGAGATGCGTAGGCTATCCTTAATTTTATTAACACGGTCCGTGTAAGAGTTACCCATCTCCTTTCGTAGGTCCTTAACCAAATATTCGGATTCAGAATTGGTGGATTCTTCGTCGTGTGGTTCGATAAAATCGTAGGGCAGAACTTCCTGGGCAGGCACCTCTACGTCCATGTCCTCCTCCCGGGCGTTGATGGCAAGTACATGGCAGACTCCTTCGTGGGTGGAGACGGCTGCCTCGCCTAGGTACACTCCCTCAGGGGTGTGTATCCTAGGTAGATATCCCTCTTTTATTTCTGGATTGAGGACGTTTATGGCGACTGGTTGTCTCGTCCTAGCCTTGATTTTTAGAATCCTAGCGAAGAGTTTAATTTCGGATTTGAGCGATGCCCGGGCTGATCGAGACTCTTTGTCGATAAATGGAATCGGGTTGATTGGATCTGAAATGGTGACCAACGAATTGTGCCTGAAAGATATTTGGGCTTGTTCTTGCCGCAAGTAAGGCCTTCCGATGATCCTATCGGGGGATATTGGGAAGTCATTCTTTACGATGTGGAATTCGACTGGGGTGTCGAATAGGGTGATTCCGGTTGTTCCAATCGTCACTACAGGGTCTGGATGTATCCCTGTCAGAAGGACGGCCTTGTCAGGTTCGTATTTTAATTCGAGGAGCAAACTTTTAATTTTTATCAAATTCACATCGGATCCCGGATCTACTAGGAAGCTGCATGTGGAGCGTCTGAATTCTGGTGCTGTCAGAGAGACGACCGGGGAGCTTTCTATTTCGGTTCCTGCTCGTAGGACCCGATAGTGTGTTCCGGGAAGCGAACATGTTTTTGGGGGCGCTGGGGCGTGGACTGACTCCCTGCCGCGTCCGAGCGAGGAGTCTGTTGCAAGTTTAAATTCCCCGACGGTCCTGGCGAGTTTGACCTTGGAGGCGTCGTATTATCCGTTGATTTTCCATGCCTCTGCCATGGAGAGTTGGCTCGGGTTCCATTGTCTATCGGATACCCATGTGGAAGTGAGGGGGCGGAAAAATGCGGAGGGTAATGATAAGGGAAGGGGATGTTAGGAGGGAAAGGAGAAGGATAGGGATAAGGGTATTCAAGTGGGTAAGGAACGTAGGGGGCCGGGTATTTTGCAGGAGCGGGAGGTGGATAATTTATCGGATCCTTGTCTCCGCTTGAGCCATTTCTTTCCGAATCTTGCGTCTCCCTTTTGTCCTTCCCCTCCCTTTGCCTCGAGTAGGGGCTCGGTGAACGCGGTCGATCGTAGGCATCCTCCCTTGGTCGGGAGATGGGATAGGCAGAAAGGTGATTCTTAGCTCTCTCCAGTTGCTTTTGCCTCTCTTCGATATGTAGGGCATGATCTAGGGCCTCCACGAGGTCCTTGGGGTTCCTGGTATCTACGAAGGTAGACATCTCGTTTGGAAGCCCCTTTATAAACGCGTCGAGCGCGACGTCCGTTATGGGTCCCATTATTATACTACTTTCCTTTGCTTCATCCGCGGCTCCCAAGTTGTAAACCTTTGTGTATTTTTCTTCGACTGCATGTCGAGCACCGCTTAGAAGACCTTGGACTCGGTCATAATAGTCCCTCACCGTTTCGTTCTGACGCATACGGAGATTTACTATATTTTCGAAATACCATTGGTATTTCTTTGCAGGGGCAAACCGTTTTTTCAGGTGGGCGATTAATTCGTTCAACTTATTGAAGCGCTTGTCCCTAACGCTGTCGCGGGCGATTCCCTTGAGCTTACTGAGGACGATCTTAATGAACCCAGGTTCATTTGCCTCGGTGATGTAAACTGCGCCATTCGCGATGTCTTGCAGGAATTCCGTGAGTTTGGGAGTCTTTCCGTCGAACTGCGGAATGTGGTAGGTGCTCTGTTGCAATGTCATGCACTCCAGCACGGAGGCCATAGCTGCAGCTGTATCCACATTTGCAGCTGGGTTGGGAATCGTAATATTGGAATTGACCCCTAGAAGGTTAGTACTCCTGTTCAGATCCGTTTTATCGTCTCCGGGATCAGCAATTTTCAGTAATGGGATCTTCTGGTAAAAGTGGCTAACCAGCCTTCACGGTGTAGTTAATACCGGTGACCTTATAGGTTCCTAATGCAGCTATTCGGTCGAAACTCAGTGATTAGCTATCCAAAGAGAGGGACTATGATTTGCCACACCGGAATTTTATTTTATTATTAATTTTTTTATATTTTTTTTTTTATTTCCTAGACCTGCGTGGTATCCCTAATCCAGGATTTCGACTTCTGGTTCCGTGATAACCGTATCGTCATCAGAGATATCGCCGTTTATGGGTCCTGCGAGGGGAGCGAATTCGCGTTCTGGATACTCGACTGCGCGATTGCGGTGGTTTTCTTCCAAGAAGGCACGTCTC
>CAKNYM010042843.1:100829-127628 GCA_932195095.1 Andricus curvator | reverse complement strand
TTATTTTTAACTAAAAACTTAACTATCCTATTTTTGGTTGAAAATTCCTGTATTTTGTTCACAATTACTCTTTTTTGGTACAAAATTTATTTCCTTGGTGGAAAAGTAGTTTTTTTTTAAATAATAATATTTTTACAAATGAAAATTTAACTATTCAATTTTTTATTGAAAATGTATCTTTTATGATAGAGATTTAATCTTCTTTGTTGAAAAATTATCTGTTTTGTTGAAAATTTAACTATTTTTTTGAAAATTAATTTTATTTTCTTGAAAATTAATTTTTTTACTGAAAGTTTTTAAATATTCCATTTTTTGTTGAAGATTAAATTCATTAAGTAAAAATTCTTTTAAAAATTCAAGTATTTTGTTAAAATTAATCTTTTGTTTTGTAGAAAATTAACGTTTTTAGTTGACAATTTATCTTTTTGATTGAAAATTCATTTCTTTGGTGAAAAATTACTTTTTTTTATTGAAAATTAATTGTTTCAACTGAAAATTTAACTATTTTATTTTAAGTTAAAAATGTATCTATTTTGGGTGACATTTTTTAAACTAAAAATTGAGCTATTCCATTTCTTTCGAAAATTTATCTTTTATGGTAGAAATTTAATCTTTTTGATTAAAAAATTCATTTCTTTGGTTGGAAATTTCTTTAAAAATTCAAATATTTGGTTTAAAATTAATTAATTTAGTTAAAAATTAACCTTTTCTGGTCAAAAATTAATTTTTTCGGTTGAAAATTTATCTTCTTGGTTGAAAATAAGTTTTTTTTTATTTATATATTTTTTTTAATGAATATATCAACTATTTCATGTTTGGGTGAAAATTTATTTTCTTCAGTTGAAAATTCAACTATTTGGTTGAAAATTCCTGTATTTTGTTCACAATCTCTCTTTTTTTGTACAAAATTAATGTTCTTGGTTGAAAATTTATATTTTTGGTTTCAAATTCATTTCCTTTGTGGAAAATTACTTTGTTTTTTTTTGTTGAAAAAATAATAATATTTTTTCAACTGAAAATTTAACTATTCAATTTTGTATTGAAAATTTATATTTTATGATAGAAATTTAATCTTCTTTGTTGAAAATAAAATTTTTTGAATGAAAATTCTTTTAGAAATTCAAGTATTTTGTTAAAATCAATCTTTTTGGTTAAAAAAATTACTTCTTTGGTTGAAAATTTCTTTAAAAATTCAAATATTTGGTTTAAAATTAATGAATTTAGTTAAAAATTAACCTTTTCTGGTCAAAAATTAATTTTCTCGGTCGAAAATTTATCTTCTTGGTTGAAAATTAGTTTTTTTTATTGATTTTTTTTTTGAAAATGGGTATTCAACTATTTCATGTTTGGTTGAAAATTTATATTTTTGGTTTAAAATTCACTTCCTAGGTGAAAAATTATTTTTAACTAAAAACTTAACTATCCTATTTTTGGTTGAAAATTCAAGTATTTTGTTGCAAATTGATCTTTTCGGTTGAAAATTCATTTTTTCATAATATTTTTTCAACTGAAAATTTAACTATTCCATTTTTTATTGAAAATTTATATTTTATGATAGAAATTTAATCTTCTTTGCTGAAAATCAAATTTTTTGAATGAAAATTCTTTTTAAAATTCAATTATTTTGTTAAAATTAATCTTTTTTTGTAGAAAATTAACCTTTTCAGTTGACAATTTATCTTTTTGATTGAAGCATCAATCATCAAGCTTCTTGGTTAAAAATTAGTTTTTTTTTATTCAAAATTAATTTTTTTTTTTTTTACTGAAAATTCAACTATTTCATGTTTGGTTCAAAATTTATTTTCTTCAGTTGAAAATTCTACTATTTGGTTGAAAATTCCTGTATTTTGTTAACAATTACTCTTTTTTGGTCAAAATTCTTTTAAAATTTTCTCTATTTTGTTCAAATTAAAATTTTTTGGTAGATAATTAACATTTTTGGTTGCAAATTTATCTCTTTGGTTGAAAATTCATTTGCATTGTTGAAAATTATTTTTTTCATTGAAAATTAATTTTATTACTTCAAAATTCATCTATTCAATGTTTGGTTGAAAATTTATGTTCTTCAGTTGAAAATTCAAGTATTTGTTTGAAAATTCCTGTATTTTATTAACAATTACTCTTTTTTGGTAAAAAATTAATATTCTTTGCTGAAAATTTATCTTTTTAGTTGAGTGTTCATTACATTTTTTTGATTGAAAATTTATCCTTTTGGTTGAAAATCCAGTTCCATGGTTGGAAATTAGTTTTTTTTATTGAAAGTTAATCTTTTAAGTGAAAATTTCACTTTTCTATTTTTAGTTTAAAATTCATTTCTTTGGTTAAAAATCAGGTGTTTTATTGGAAATTAATTTTTTAACTGAAAATTTAACGATTCCTATTTTTCGAAATTTTTATCATTTATAATAAAAATTCAATCTTCTTTGTTAAAAAATAATCCGTTTTGTTGAAAATTCAACTGTTTCATTGGAAATTAATTTTTTTTTAAAGTAATTTTATTTACCTGAAAATTCATTTTCTTATTGAAACTTTTCAACTATTTCATTTTTTGTCGAAAATTAAATTCTTTGGTAGAAAAATCCTGTAAAAATGTTAATATTACGTTAAAAGCTCATGCCTTTTGTTAAAATTAATCTTCTTTGATTGAAAATTAATTACCATGGTTGAAAATCAGTTTTTTTATTGAAATTTTTTTTTTCAAAATGAATATTCAATTATTTCATGTTTGGGTGAAAATTTATTTTATTCAGTTGAAAATTAAAGTATTTGGTTGAAAATTCCTGTATTCTGTTAAGAAGTAAATTTTTTGGTTGAAAATGTATCCTTTTTGTTGAAAATTCAGTTCCATGGCTGGAAATTAATTTTTTTCATTGAAAATTAATTTTTTTACTGAAAATTTCACTATTCCATGTTTGGTTGAAAATTCCTGTATTTTGTTAAAAAATACATTTTTTTGGTAAAAAATTAATCCTTTTTGTTAAAAATTTATCTGTTTTAGATGAAAATTAACCTAGTTTGTAGAAAAATAATTCTTTTGTAGTAAAGTAGTGTCATTTTTTTAAACTATATATATATATATATATTTTAAATTCGTTTCTTCGGTTTAAAATGTAATTATTTTGATGAAAATTCATTTCAATCTTCTTGGTTGAAAAAAAGTTTTTTTATCGAAAAAATTTTTTTTTAAATGAATATTCAACTATTTCATGTTTGGGTGAAAATTTATTTTCTTCAGTTGAAAATTCGAATATTTGATTGAAAATTCCTGTATTTTGTTCACAATTACTCTTTTTTGTTAAAAAATTAATGTTCTTGGTTGAAAATTCCTTTTTTTATTGAAAATTAATTTTTTTAACTGAAAATTTAACTATGCTATGCATGGGTGAAAATTTATTTTCTTCGGTTTAAAATTTATCTTTTTGATTTAAAATTCATTTCGTTGGTAGAAAATTAGCTTTTCTATTGAAAATAATAATAATAATATTTTTAACTGAAAATTTAACTATTCCATTTTTTGTCGAAAATTTATCCTTTATGATAGAAAATTAATGTTCTCTGTAGAAAAATCATGTGGTTTGTTGAAAATTTAACCATTTCGTTGAAAATAATTTTGTTTTGTTTAAATTTAATTTTTTTACTGAATTTTTTTAACTATTCTATTTTTGTTGAAAATTCCTTTCCTTGGTCGAAAATTTATGTAAGAATTCAAATATTTGGTTGAAAAATTATATTATTTTTTTAAACATAATCTTTGTTTGGATTTTTGTTTGCAAATTCATTTCTTTGCTTGAAAATTAATGTTTTTTTAAATTGATTTTTTTACTGAAAATTCGTTTGGTTTTCGTTGTTGAAAATTTATTTTTCTAACTGAAAATGTAACTATTCTATTTTTGGTTGAAAAATCATCTTTTTTGGTAGAAAATTAACCTTTTTGGTTGAAAATTAATCTTTTTGATTGAAAATTCATTTTCGTGGTGGAAAATTATTTTTTTCATTAAAAAGTAATTTTATTAACTAAAAATTCAACTATTCAATGTTTGGCTGAAAATTTATTTATGTATCTTTTATGATAGAAATTTAACCTTCTTCGTTGAAAATCATTTGATTAGTTGAAAATTTAATTTATTTGGTTGAAAGTTACCTTTTTTGCTGAAAATTTAACTATTCTATTTCAAGTTGAAAATTTATCTATTTTTTGTGAAAATATACCTAGTTTGTGAAAAATTCATCTTTTTTGGTAGAAAAGTAATTATCTGGATTTAAAATTTAACTATTCTTTCGAAAATTCCTCTTTTATTTTGTTGAAAATTCATCTTTTTTTGTTAGAAAATTCAACTATTTGGTTAAAAATTCATTTATTGATTAAAGATTCATCATTTTACATATTTAAAAATTCATTTATATATCTGACAATTTAATTGTTCTACTTTTTGTGGAAAATTTATCTCTTTCGATAGAAATTGAATCTTCTCTGTTGAAAAATTATCTTCTTGGTTATTGAAAAATTATCTCTTTGGTTGAAAATTCATTTCTTTATTTAAAAATTAGTTTCTTTTTATTGAAAAATTATTTTTTCAACTGAAAATTTAACTATTCCATTTTTTATCGAAAATTTATATTTTTGTTAGAAATTTTATTCTTATTGGTCGAAAATGTATCTGTTTGCTTGAAAGTGTAACTATTTCGTCGAAAATTTTTTTTATTTGGATAAAAGTTAATTTTCTCACTGAAAATTTAACTATTAAAAGAATCTCCCTAGTTGAAATTTCATCTTTTTAGTTTCAAATTCATTTCTTTTGTTGAAAATTAAACAATTTAGCTGAAAATTCGTATTTGTTTGTTGAAAATTTATTTTTCTAACTAAAAATTTAACAAGTCTGTTTTTGGTGAAAATTTATCTTCGAACAAATCGTGAAAATTCAAGAATTTTAAATTTAAAATCGTGTCAATTTAAGAATTTTAAATCTTCAAAATTGAAATATTTCAAAAAAATGTTTCAAATTACATACTTTTAAAATATAAATCTTGAAAATTGTATTATGGAACATTATTTTTCCGTTGAATTTTTTTTTAATTGCAAATTTATCTATTCCATTCTTTACCGAATATTTATCTTCTTTAATAGAAATTTTGTTTCTTTTTAGCAGAAAATGGTTGGTTGATAATTAAACTAATTCGTTAAAAATTTATTTGATTTGATTTTATTGTCTTCTTGATAGAAAAGTAATCCCATTAGTTGAAATTTCTCCTTTTTAGTTTAAAAAAAATTCATCATTGCATTTAAAAATTCATTTCTTTTTTGAAGTTTTCGAAAAAAATTTTAAAAGTTTTTTAAGAATTTTGAAAGTTTTAAGAGAATAATTTCTGTTGTTGAGATTTCTGAGAAAATTTAGAATAGTTTTATTTTAAAAGATTAATTTTAAGTTTCGAAAATTTAAAAATCTTTCCAAAAATAACCTGGAAGATTTTAAGGCAATTGTTTATTTTGCAGAATTAAAAAAATGTGAGTATAAATTTGAATAATTTCAAATAATATTGAGATGTTTTAGAAGTTTTGAAAAGATTCGGAAATAATTTAAAACTTGAGAAGATTTTAAAATTTTTAAAATAAAATGTAGATTTTTGAATTTGAGGTTTAGAAAAAAAATTCAAAAGTTTTTGAGGAATTTTGAAAAGATTTAAAAAAAGTAGTCAAAAAACATTGCTGTCAAAGAACTTTTTTAAATTAATTTTTTTACGTTCATGAAAGATATGAATGAATAGTTTATTCTAATTTTGAAAATGGAAGTGTCGCCAGGAGGACTGGCTTTTCTAGCTGCAACAAACTCTATGGAAAAAAAACGTCCTCCCGCTATCCCGTTGCATGTGAGACTCCACAGCGTGACCCCACAGTGTAGCGTGACCCCACAGCGCTGACAAACCGGACAGTTTTCACTCAGTTTTAAGTGAAGATTGAGTAGTGTTGACGTTAAAATCTTGCTGTTCTCCTCACGAGAAAATAATCTCGACACTATGCCAAAGATTTCTTACAAATTCTCATAAGGTTAGTAATAACATTATTACACTATTTCGAATAAATACAAAATTAATGATAAATATAATTGTTCAACTCAATCCGAATTAGTAGAAATTTTACTAATGCAATTAGTAGCATTGTGTCTGACTTATTTGTTCATGCATTTATTATTATTTCATGAATTTATGATTATTTGTGGATCTCGGGACAGTGAGGGTACGTGGGTTAGCGTTTGCGGATGATAAGGATCTTATGGCAGACTCAATCAAAGATTTGTTAAGAATGTTGAGAAAACTGAATATAACCAGGAAGAACATATGCCTCAAAATTAACATAAATAAAACAAAACAAATAAAACAAATTCAGTTCGCATTTAAGTAAAAACCGAAAAAAGTGGAACGTCTGTGAAGCCTGCGATAAATAAATAGGAATTTTCATCATTTATAGACTAAAGAATAATAGTAATAGAATACACAAAGTGTGTCGGACTTCGCAACATTTCAGGCACTGAAGATATTATAACATTGTACTAAATTGTACTAAAATTGTAACTAAATACTTATTGTTATTAACACATTTAATTTTCTAAAACTAATTGCATTAAGCTTCCACGTTTATTAAATTAACAGAGTTTATATTTTTTTGTAATTTCGTTTCCTAAGGTTATAAAATCTTAGTAAGATTTGGAGTGGGAGGAAGGAGACAGCAAATCTCACGGTATCTTAAATGGGGGGAGAGGGGGTTAAAAATTTCAGAAAAACACCTTACGTAACTTGTGGATGACCCATTATTTATTTGTTTATTCATTTATTATTATTTTGTGAATTTATGATTATTTGTGGATCTCGGGACAGTGAGGGTACGTGGGTTAGCGTTTGCGGATGATAAGGTTGTTATGGCAGACTCAATCGAAGATTTGTTAAGAATACGTTGAGCAAACTGAATATGAGCAGGAAGAATATAGGCCTTAAAATTAACATAAATACAACAAAATTATGGTGTTTGAAGGAAAGGGTGAGAATGTATATGTTAATATACATAATTTAAATATATTCCGAAATATTGTCTCATATTCCAAAATATTCCCTCATATTCCTACATATTCTCTCATATTCTTTTTATTCCCAAATATTCCGATATATTCTGTATATTCCCGAATAATCTTTAGGGAATATATTCCTGGTACACGAAAAATCAGAGCCCTTCCCTTCAAACGCAATAATTTTGTTTTATTTATGTTAATTTTGAGGCCTATGTTCTTCCTACTTACATTCAGTTTGCTCAACATTGTTAACAAATCTTCGATTGAGTCTGCCATAACAACCTTATCATCCGCAAACGCTAACCCACGTACCCTCACTATCCCGAGATCCACAAATAATCATAAATTCATGAAATAATAATAAATGAATAAACAAATAAATAAGGGGTCATCCACAAATTACGTAAGGTGTTTTTCTGAAATTTTCAATCCCCTCTCCCCCCATTTAAGATACCGTGAGATTTGCTGTCCCCTTCCTCCCACTCCAAATCTTGCTAAGATTTTATAAACTTAGGGAACGAAATTACATATAAAATATAAACTCTGTTAATTAAATAAACGTTGAAGCTTAATGAAATTAGTTTTAGAAAATTAAATGTGGTTATAACAATAAGTATTTAGTTACAATTTTAGTACAATTTAGTACAATGTTATAATATCTTCAGTGCCTGAAAATGTGTATTCTATTACTATTATTCTTTAGTCTATAAATGATCAAAATTCCTGTTTATTTATCGCAGGCTTCACGGACGTTCCCCTTTTTTCGGTTTTTACTTAAATGCGAACTGAATTATTAGAACCCAATAAGAAAATCCAACTATTTTTGGTTCCAAGTTTTTTCCCTTTTTTTCCTTCTTGACTAAAAAATTTTTCTCTGGTTGAAAATCCAACAACTTTGTGGAACATTCGTCTTTTTGGTTTGAAAATATTCTTCTCTTTTTTTAGAAATTTAATTTATTTTGGTTAAAAATGGTAAAAAATAATCTTTTTAAGTTGAAAATTAATTTTGTCATTGAAAAATCACATTTTCGGGTTAAAAATTCAACTGTTATGTAGGAAATTCTTATTTTGTGCTCGAAAACTTAACATTATGGTAGACAATTCAATAATTTGGTAGCAAGGTCCACAAGTTGGTAGAAAACTTAACTATTTGGTCGAAAGTTGAACTACTTTGTTAAAAAAACTCATTTTTATATGTGAAGATTCATAATTTTAGTTGAAAATTAATTTTTTTAGTTCAAAATTTAATTATCTTGTTGAAAATTCGTTTTTTTTTGGCTGAAAATGATTTTTTTACTGAAAATTTAACTATTTGGTTAAAAATTGGTTGATGTATTTTGTTGAAAAATCTTCTTTTCTGGTAGAAAATCAATTTTTTTGTTATAAATGCAACTGTTTGGTTGAAAATTAATCTGTTTTAGTTGAGAACTCAAGTGTTTTGTTGAAAATTCGACTTTTTTGGTTAAATTCAACTGTTTTTGATATAACATTAAATTTTTTTTTTCAAATATCTACTATTACATTTTTTTTTAAATTAATCTTCTTAGGTTGAAAAATCAGCTTCTTCGTTAAAAGTTGAACTACACTACACTAAGTGTCTGAGAACCTCACGCTTTATGAGGTTTTTTAACGGAAATAAAAAGCATTCTAGTATCCTTTCTTTTTCTTTTCGTAACTTCTAAGTAGCGTTTAAGTGTCTTTGCTAAGCAAAGTTCCGGTTTGTCTTTAAAAAACGGTAAAATCAAGCACGGTTGACAGCTTCCTATTTTTGAAGTTTTAATAAGGGCTTCAATATTGATCTCGGCTCTTTTTGTGGAGAAAGTGATGTGATCAATGTTGATTAGAGAAAAGGTTTGAACTCTATGTCCCGTTCCTAATGCTAACAAAATTAACATCTTTTCTGTTAGCTGTTGGAATGTAATTGACTTGAGTGGAAACCAGGTGGCGACTGTATCTAATACCGGTGTAACATCCCAAGTTTTTGAGGATTTTGGTCGGGAAGGTTTTAGTCTGAATATTCCTTTAAAGAAGCGATGAGTCATAGAGTCCGCAATGTTCTTTGTTGAAATTGAGGCTATCGCCGATCTTGCTGTATTCAATGTGCCATAAGATGCGTCTTTTAAGGCGCTGTTGTATTGTTTGATGGTAGACTCCGCCAGTGATGTCGGTATAAAATATTTCCAGCTGACTCTGGAAGATTTTTCTTTACAAAACTTTCCCTGATAGCAGACCTGCAACTAGAGTAATCTAAGTTGCCAAGGGATGTTGCTGGGTCCTGCAAGGAGACACATGAAGTGTTGATATAGGTGTGAAAATTAATGGTGTGCCTATAACCATCGACTGGAAGACTGGCAATCAAGGCTGCGAGATCCACTGAGGATAACTACCCAGCTGAAAATTCCTGTACAGGAACCTCGAAGGATCCTGTACATGTTCCTGTACACGAACCTGCACACGAACCTGTACAGGTAATCTTGACGGTTCCTGTGCAGGAATTTGGCGAAGGAAACTATACATGATCCTGCAAAGGAACCTGCACCGACAAAGGAACCTTTGAAAGGTCCTGTACAGGTGCCTGTACAGAAACGTGTATAGGATCCTTTACAGAAAGCCGTCAAAGGAACCTTTGGAAGGATCCTGTACAGAAACACGTATAGGGTCCTTTACAGAAAGCCATTGCGAAAACTGATGTCGCTTACAGCTATGAAATTGCCTTCCTTTTATTCCTTTTAAGAACCAACTCACTATCGAGAGAGCCAAGCCACCAGCGAACCCTCGCGGATTAGTTCCTATGCAGGTTCATGTATAGGATCATGAACATGTTCCTGTACATGAACCCACACCTCAATTGACTTAGTGAAGGAACCTGTACAGGACCATTCAAAGGTTAGCTTGACTACAGATTCCTTTCCAGGATCATGTACAGTTTCCTTCGCCAAATTCCTGCACAGGAACCGTCAAGATTACCTGTACAGGTTCGTGTGCAGTTTCATGTACAGGAACATGTGCAAGATCCTCCGAGGTTCCTGTACAGAAATTTTCATCTGGGTAAAATACCATAGGCCTCGTCTGTGGCTATTTTTCTTAGGGTTCTCAATATCATTGAGAAAGGTGGAAAAGCGTAGAAAAATTTTTTCTCTCATGAAATAGTAAAGGCGTCAATTGCTACTGCCTCCGGATCTTTAACCCAAGAACAAAATAATTCACACTTAGAATTAAGTCTGGTTGCAAATAAATCAATTTCAGGACAAGGATAATTTTGTAAAAATTTTCGATACGCATAGTCCGCTAGTTCCCATTCGGTGTCAACATTTTTAAATCTGGATTCTCGATCTGCTTCTACATTGTCCTTCAAGGCGATGTAAGATGCATAAATCGAAATTTTTTGATTCTTGCACCATCTCCAAATTTCTCTAGTTAAGGAATTTAAATGAGGGTATTGAATTCCGCCCATTTTGTTAATATACGCAATCGCCGTCGTATTATGAATGCGTAGAAAAATCTCACAATCGAAAGATTGTGATGCAAAAGTTTTTAGAGCCCAAAAAGCAGCCAGAATTTCGAGAGAATTTATATGTAAATTCTGCTCTTCTGTGTTCCAAAAACCATGGGCTGATTCGCCGTTGCAAAAAGCACCCCAACCGGACATAGATGCATCAGAAAATATCTCTTTCTGAAATAAAAACTATCGTATTGGGCTTTCTGAAAAACGCATTTTTGCTTTCCACCAATTCAAATCGTTATGTAAGGAAGTTGGTACAGACATACGGTCGTTATAGTTCCCATTAGCCAATATAAGAGCTTGATATTTCGCCCTTTCAAAACTTTTGGTGTATCCCACTCCATAAGGTACAGCTGGACAACTTGAGACTAAAGTTCCTATTAGTCGAGCAAACTCTCGTATGTACAAAACTTTTTTCTCAAGAAGGAATCTATTAATCTTATCAATGATTCGCATTTTTTTGAGGGTAGACCTACTGCCATTCTTGCTGAATATAGATAAAACCCTAGAAATTCAGAAACCTTGCTCGGATTTAAATTGCTTTTCTCGTAATTTACCACAAACCCCAGTGACTGTAGTAATGTGATCGATATGTGAAAGTTTTTTAAGCAAGCTTCAAAAGATGTACCCATGAAGAGAAAATCATCTAAATAAACCACTGATAACAGACCTTTGTTTCTTAAATAACTTGCTACCGGTTTCGTAATTTTGGTGAACACGTAGGGACTGATATTTAGGCCGAATGGTAGACAATTAAATTCGTATAGAACTCCTTTAATGCGAAATCTCAAATATTTTCTATACCTTTCATCAACTGGTACAAGGAAATAAGCATTCTTTAAGTCTATGTGACTCATAAAGCAGTCCCTTGTGATTAACTTAGAAGCTGTTCGAAGGTCTTCGATCTGAAAATGAGGTACCTCTATTAACTCATTAAAATTTTTAAAATTGAAAATGAATCTTTTCGATCCATTTGGATTATTTACAAGAAAAAAGGATGATAGAAATTCTCCCTTCTTTGAAAAGCAGGGATCTACTGCTTCTATTTCCATCAAAATATTAATTTCGGCCCTTAACGAAAAAACTTCGTCGTCTGTCCAATTTCGAGGTTGAGGCCGAAAAATTTGTTGGGGTTTCCGCTTAAACGGAATCTTATAACCCTTTACGCACTGGAGAACAAATTTATCTGTAGTAATCTGTTTCCAGGCTTCCACAAAATTTGTTAACCTACCAGCTGTACGTACCTCTACTTCCTGTTCAATCGAGTTGAAGGTCTGTATCTGTTCGATGTCTGGCTGTGGTGATTTCCTCGAGATGTCTGATGATTCTGTTGGTATGAATTCCGAGGGTAAGGATTTGTTGGTCGAGATTTCTGGTTGTTGCTCGCCCACGATGACCCTTGTTCCTTCGCAGACGAGCTCCTCCAGTTTAAAGAAACGGAATTTTTATTGAACGGTTTTTTCGGTGGTGCTGGTGGTTTAAGAGTTTTACTGAGTTTTTCCAATCAACTCACTTCGTTAATTTTGTCCGTTATATTATCACCGAAAAGGAATTTGCCTCTATCTGATTTGTCTATAATCGTTTTAATTGATTTGCTGTATCCAGGGGCGATAAAGGCACGTCTAGCTACTGTCTCCGCATGATGAAGATCCGTTATTAACTGGTCTGCATCTGACAACAGTTCCAGCAGCTTTATGACGTCGAGTTGTTCTTCGGATCCTTCACGCAACATATTCATTGCTGTTCCTACAGCTGACAGTGCTGAGCCTGCAAGACGTTGCGTATCCTGGAAATGCTCATCTCTTTTAATGGCCTGTTCGCTCATTGACAGCAACATAAGTGGATTGATCTCTGGAGGATCCAAAAGAATATTTCCTTTCGTTGGATATTTTTTAAGCAGTTCCTGTGTAGCATCTGGTTTAAGACCTGTGGTGAGTCAAAATTCTTATCTCGACACAATATCGGAATGTAAATTAATCTGAGAGGTATCAAGCGCTGTAGGATCTGTTCCTAGAACCTCTAGTTTCTTTCCGTCGACCTTTGTCCTCATGTCACTTCCGTCCGCCATTTTGTTTCCTTCATCATTTCCCTTTTCATCTGTCCCTTGTTTGGCTTTGTTTCCCTCCTCCTCAGGAGGAACTTCTGAAAAATTATAGACCTGGATTAGTCCTGTACCTATATACAGGTTCACCAGTCATCAGATCAGCATTTTCTCATCTTATGAATGAGCCTTGCCGTCTATGAAACATCAGCGTTCTCTCATCTTATGAATGAGCCTTGCCGTGTATAGAATTTTGATGGACTTACAATTTTCAAAAACTGAAGAAGGCCTACTATCGAACGATCCTCTTGAGTCGCTATAAGAGTATCTTCGAGAAGTGGAACGAGAATTTCTATATCTTTCTCTTGAATAACTCCGTGAATAACTCCTTGAATCGGAGTATCGAGTTTCAGGTGAATCACTCTGACGACGTCTGTGTCGACGTTCCATTTTCCTCTTCAAGCATTTTACTTTCTGTTCCAAATCGCGAATTCCGTCTTCATCGTGAGAAGAACGTTTGCGCTTTCTATTTCTTCCCATATTTATTCAATGAAAACTAAATCTATATTCACAAAAAAAAACTGAAAAAACGTTGCGCGTGACTAATTTGTGTTTTGCGACAGCTAGCACAAAACAACGAATGAAGTCATGGCAACGAACATGGAGGGGGGGCTCCAGGATTTTTTGGCTCTAAATATTGTGACAAGCTAGCGAAGTGTAGCGATACTACAACAGTAATCCCGAGAACGAGGCGGGAAGTATAATTAACTGTTTTGTACAAAGCTCGTCTTTCTGGCTTGAAAATGCAATATTTTGGATGAAGTTTTTTTTCTTTATTGTCTGAAAAAATTTTCTGGGTTGAAAATTTAACACTTGTAGAAAATTTGTCTTCTTGATTTGAAAGTTTATCTCTTTTGGTAGAAATTTCATCTTTTTTCAATTCAACTGTTTTTGATTTAAAATAAAAATCTTTTCGTGGTTAAAATATTAACTATTACATTTTTTTTGGGAATTCATCTTGTTTGTTTAGATATTCAACTAGGTAATTTATACACGGCCCCTTAAATCAGATTAGACCATTTAAAAGCCAAGTATTAAAACTTTATTAAGTTCCAAAAAAGATATGTAAAATTAAATAATATCAATTTAGAAAACCTAACAATTCCACGTCATAATCGGTCATAATAGAACAATACAAAATTTCCAAATTAAAGTAATAATATATATTAAAACTTAAACAACTTTAAATTTAAAGTATTTTAAACTAACAATCTAAAATTTATTATCCGAAGTCAATAACTTTTAAACTTGTATTACCCGTGGAGAAATTGCCCAATTTCATCCTGATTCCCGACGTGGCCCCGATCGGGTTAGCCCATGCGGCCCTGAGCATGGCTACTGTTGTGGTCCTAATCGGGTCCACATCGGGCTACCCTCTGTTAATTCATAGTTAGTTTAAAAATTAGAATTAATTAAATTTAAAATTACTCCCTGTCTTAATTAGTGAATATTCAACTAATTTTCATTTCAGTGACTAACCTGAAGTTAAGTAGTTAAAATTAACTTCTCATATGCAAAGAATATAAGAAACGAGAAAAAACTAAAAAATGCTTAAATTCATTTGAACAAAATGTCTAAGAATGTATGTTTACGGACGCATTAAATTAGTTAATAAATATACAATTATCAAGTTAGTATTAATTATTGTAGGTATTTTTTTAATCTGTTTAGAGTTTATACTTATTTAGATTTGAATTTGCTGCGCTAATCTCAAATGTATTCGATTAGTCTTCCGTTCGATTATTTGGCAACGAACGGACGAAAGGAAGACAACTTTGTAAAAGTGACGAACAGTAAACAGATAAACCGGTAAAGTCATGTGGATAAATCGCTTTAAATAATTCTCAATTCACCTCGTTAATCATTTACGCAACGTTTTTAGACCGCGGTGAGGTGTTCATATCAAACTAGAATTACCCAGCTCTCTAAGATTTCCCACAGTGAACTTCGAGAAAGCGTCGACAACTTTTTGGCATTATAACCTCACTTTTTTATACTTTGCTCCACGTGCCAAAGAACTTTTCAATCAAATTGTCGAATTTTCAAACAAAAGAGATTAAAGTTCAATCAAATATTAGAATTTTCAAGAAGAACAAATTTTTTAGAAAGCAGTTGGTTCTTGATCAAAAAAGTTTATTTACATCTGAAAACGCTAACTTTTCTACAATGAAAGCTGATTTTTCAACAAAAGAGTAAAGTTTTTATGCCGAAATTCTAATATTATAGAAAACAGTGACTCTAAAATAAATAAATCAATAAATCTTTAACAGAAAAGATCATTTTCAATAAAAAAGATAATTTTTTAACAAGATAGTTGTATTATCAACCAAAAAGTTGAACTTTCAACAAACAAGAATAATTCTATACCCACAAGGGTATGACTTTTCAACAAAATATATGAATTTTTAACAAGATAGTTGAATTATCAACCAAAAAGTTGAACTTCCAACAAACAAGAATAATTTTCTACCCAGAAAGACGACTTTTTAACAAAAAATATGAATTTTCTACCAAATCGTTGAATTTTCAACCAATAAGTTAAATTTTCAACAAAAAAGATTAATTTTCTACCCAAAAAGACGACTTTTCAACCAAATTCTTAAATTTCCTACCAAATAGTCGCATTTTCATCTCATAAACTGAAAATGAAATAGTTAAATTTTTCAGATACAAAATTTGATAAAGAATTAACTTTCAGCACAAGTACCAATTTTCAACAAAATTCTTAAATTTTTAACCAAAAAGGATAAATTTTCGACCAAGAAGATTAATGTTCTATCAAAAAAGATGAATTTTCAACAAAATACATGAATCTAACGACAAGAACGGGCTTTCCTCATGGATACCCCAGTCAGGCCCTGATCGGATTAGGCGTTTCATTTCGAGTCTGGCCCTAACTGGGATACCCGATTGGTGCCAGATCTGGCCCCGACCAGGGCCTCTCTAAAATTTCTGCACGGGAAATGACAAGTAAATGATTATTCAATTTATGTGAAATTTATAATAATTGCAAAGGCACCAGATACAAAGCTATACAAATACAATCGGTGAACGGAAGGGAAGGAATCGGGGAATATAATATTTCAGAATATTTGTGAATATTTAGGAATACTTCAGAACATGTGGGAATATGTAGGAATATTTGGGAATAAAAAAAGTATCAAGAATATTTGGGAATATAAAGAACATCAAGAGTATCTGGGAATATTGAAATAATATATGGGAATATTTAGTGAGTCACTGAAAAAAATAGTTGGTTGGGACAACTAATAAAGTAGTAGGGCCAACTACTTTAGTTTGTAAAATATGCCGCTGCTATTTAACTGGTTGGGGCTACTACTTTTATTCGCAAGATTGGTAGTAGTTGTCCTTACTACTTTACTTGTTGTCGCGACAACTTTCGATGGTACATACTACTTTCAGGTAGTAAGCCTGACCACTTTAATTAGTACGTCTTACTATTAAATTATTTAGTCTTACAAATAAGTTAGTTGATCTCACTACTTAAAGTAGTAATCCTTACTATTACAATTAGTAAGTTTTACTATTTAAAATAGTAGTCCTTACTATTAAAACTAGAAAATTGTACTACATATTAAAATGACTGACTCGTGGACTATTGAGAAGTTAGTACTTCTCAATACTGAAATTATAGTAAATTTTACTATAATTTCTCTATAGTGGACACCAGAGCGTCCTCAGGACTTCATATAGAGATCAGATCCTGATAAGACGTCATGTCGAAATACAACTACATGCCCATTGGCATGTTAATGAAAAACCACTGTAATTTCGATACACAAGAACTCCAATATCAGGCCAGTTTCGGAGGTTGCCTCGCACAGCCGTGGCACTAAATTCTTCGTTGGATGAATGGTGCGGGGTGGACACGCATTGTTGACACTGCTTCTTCGCTGAGAAACTGCGTGGGCCAGCAGTTCTAGGAATAACTAAATCAGTCTGCCTTATATTGGAGTTCCTGTGTATTTAAAAGTGCAGACTTGCAGCAGTAGTAAGTCTATTAAAAAATTTAGATCGATTTGATAATCTTCACGGTCTTCACTACTGCACAATTCACAAAAAGGTTAAGATGAAAATGGCGACGATCGAGAACATGGCGCGATATTTCGATGCGCATGTTGGCAGCACTGCTCATGTTTCAGTTCTGCCAATGTCGCCAAGGAGGGAAACTTGTAACTGTTACTACTTTTATTTGTTGGAAAATAAATTGGTGGTAAATGTGACTACTTTATTTGTTGTCACTAGAATTACTATCGCTACTAATATAACCTACGTAGGATTACTAACGGCGAATTGTTGCCGCAGTAAACTGGCTAATTACTTTTACCATCGAAGTGCTTGTCGCATCTAATACCATCTCTACTAATAAAGAGCTTCTTGTCACAACTAACCCTCGTAACTTACTAAAATTCAATGAGTAGCAATGAATTACTAGGGAAACATAATTTATTATTTTTTCAAATACTTTCTGATGGCTTTTGAGTTTCAATTAATAAAGTGTATTATTTTCTCAATTTAAATTTTAATGTTATATCGTATAAATTTAAATTTATTCTAGTATAGTATCCTGATGATTAAGGCCTTGTTAGATAAGTGAAGGGGTTTTAGTAAAAGCATGTATAAGTAATACAAAAAATGCAGGAAAGCAATACAACGTTCTTAAAAATTGAAAATTAACATAATTTTATAAAATCGTTAATATAAAATAAAATTGTATTTTTATTACAATTTTAATAATTTGTAAAAAGTCAAAAAAATTGTTTTGTCATAAAATCAATGTAAAACTAATAGGACAAAAACTAATAGATAATTTGACATGAAAAAAATTAAATGTTAAATTACTGACTCAAATGGCTCTATTAGTTTTTTGCGTTTCTCCCATTTTTAAACAATTTAAAAATTGAAATTTTTCTCACACAAGTGTTCGATGAAATTTTAGAGTATTTTAGAGCCAATAAAATGTGGTTGGAAAAAAGTGGCACTAACATGGTTTTGTGAAAAACCCCTTTAGGTATAAGTTTAAAATTATTTGTAATATACTTGCGCAGGCGTATGCAAGCCAGTGTTCCCAACGATGGTCCAGTGTACTACTGCGCATGCGTTGAGCAGAACCTTGTCATTGGTGGAGAATAGAGCTTTAAGCGGGGCGCACACACATTTGCACAGTGTGTCAATGAATAAGCACATGGCACAACGCACAAGTGAACAGGCTTCAATGCACACGGATCCGCATAGCTGCTTCTTATGCACGAGGCTTTAGCGGGCTAGCGTCAGGTGGCGCCGACCAGCTTTATGTAACCTCAAAATGTGAAGTGTTGACGTGCGAATTGTGAACACTGTGTTTTTCGTGGACAGTTAATCTAATATTTATAAAAGTAAGTGATTTCATGTGAAATAACTTCGTCTGTCTTTGATTATGAAACAGTATTGACTCAAGACTCTTGCAGTACTTACATGTATATAAAAAGACAATATTCATAAACTCTCTGATATACCTTTTATAACATTATTTATATGGAGTGCAGCACAACACTTTTTATCTTCAATTTATTATAACTTTCTCTTTCAAAACTAGAAAACAATTTGAAAACAAACGATGCGACGCGCGACACTTTCAAAACAAACGACGCGCGAGAAATTTGAGGTTGAAAATTGAAAATCGTCTGCTACAAGCGGCTGCAGATTACACAAGACGGCTGCAGATTGCATGAAAGTTCAACGTTCCGATCTTTTCGACGCCTTCTGCGCCATGCTGTGCGAAAATCACAGCGATTGAAATGGAGCCCTGTGATTGGTTGAGAACCTTGTGCGCCATGCGTTATACGCTGTGCAAATGTCTGTGCGCCCCACTTTACTCTCTTCTCTCTTCACACATGCGCAGTACTGCTTCGGGCACTGGTTGGGAGCACTGATACAAGCTGCTGCGCTGCTGTCACGAAGTAATAGTAAGGAGAAACCCCGCTAATGCATTTGCGGCGGAAAAGCATGGCAACTTTTTCGGAGTAGACGGGGGAAGGCTTTCCTGATATGTGAGTGAAATATCTGCGATAGCCGATAATACGCAGAGACGAGTGTCATGGCGGTCAGTCAAATGTGAGGAATGTGAGGCAAAGCGAAAGTTGTATTCGTGCCGTGATTTGTGCTATGTTGTCGTTTTGCATAACTTTGAAAAAATGTAGAAGCCGTAAGTATTTCATACATAATTTTACTCGAAGTTAGGTTACATGTGTACTTCCAAAAAGTGTTTTTTTTTAAAGTCGGACAAAAGTAATTTATAGGTTAGATGGTGCGGTTTGCAATTCTGTAATTTTCTGTACATTTCACTTGATTTTTCAAAGTGAATAGTAATGCAAGTAGTAACAGCAATAATATTCGTTGTAATAATTTAGTAGATAATGCGTGTCATACGAGGGCTCACAATGAAAAACCAAAAATGTGAGATACAAGGGTGGCGGGAAGGCGTACGCGGCATCGCAGTTTTCTGTTTGCAATGCAAGTATATTGTTAAAAATAAAAATCTTATGCAAGTCCAAGTGCGAAAGTGAATGTCCATAAGTGAAAATACATTGTTTCGCGAAGCGAAAAAAGAAATATAAATTTTGCCATAATTTTAATTTAAAAGTGTTTTCTTATTCAAATTTAGCGCCGAAATAGATGGTAACTTTCGGCTCTTGACGAGAGTACTTCGTGCAACTTCATGGCTCTCGCAGATATTTCACTTACAAGTCACGACATCTCTTCTGAAAAAGTTGCCATGCTTTCCTAGCACACAGGCCACACAGTTTCTTCTAGTTACTATTACTTCGTGGCTGCTGTCATCATGCCGCGACTCTTGCTCCTCTCGCGATTTTCCGTTTGTGAATAAGTGGATTTTGACTCTAATTTATTGCAAGGTAAATGATTTTGCGGTCACCGATATTATTCTTTTTGTTGTCTGTTTTGTTTATTTAAAATAGGTTAAGTTTTAGTTTAATAGTGAAGAATAAGTGAATAGTTTAAATCGAACTAGGAAAGTGTCCTTGAAAAGAGTTAGGTTAACCCTCTGGGCACCACCATTTTCTGGATCCATATTGCGCACCACCTGGGTCTCCAGTAACCCGAAAAATCCAATAATTTGTTAAATATATTTAAAATGCGTGTTTTAATATAAATAGGAGTGAAATGAAATCGGCAGAGTGCCTACAAAAATATTAGATAATTGCGAAAACGATTTTTTAATTTGTTTAAATTTTGTGCAAACAAAAATTCGAAAAAATGGTAGAAATGACTTTTTTCGGGGTTTTAATGTTATTTCTTTTGTTGTTTTACGTAATTGAAAAAAATCGGTGGGTTTCTCAAATTGTAGACTTTGCTCTATAAAACTGTTTAAGTGGGTTTACTATTTTTTTCAAAAAGTATTGTAACCCTATAGTTATAGCAATAAGCCTGACAGCAGGCAAAACTCCCTACGAGAGCGAAAGGGACTGGCCAAGTTGCATCATATTGGGATAAAGCAACAGCGCAAACTCGCGAACTCCCACTAAAACACGATCACGGCGAGTGGGAGTAGGAAAGTGGAGCACGCTCCATAAAAAGGGCCGCGCGGCCCGAAACAAGGATTTGGGGCGTTGCGTGGTAGACAACGGTTCTCGAGGAGTACCTCGGGAGAAGCTTGGGAATTAAATTCTCAATCCTTGTCCAGTACATCTCCTCGCGAACGACTTGGGAAAAGTTGAGGTCTTAGAGAAATTATTCTAAGTCCATAATTTTCTAAGAGTGGACGGAAGTTATACTTCCTCATCCTGTCTATAAGAGATTTTATTCTGAACTCGTTGTGGTTGCCATTTGAGGCCTCCACTCATTTTTCCTACGGGAACACTTTGAATTTGAGCGAGAACTTAGAATATTTTGGGTGATTTTGATTCTTGAATAATCCCGACTACAAGTCGTACTTTAAAATTTCAAAGATTATATTGGGCAGATTGCCTGTGAAAGTGAAATCTTGTCTATCTTTCTATTACATTACTCTAACCGAAGAAAAGTCTACCGTTCACTCTGGTCAACTAAGTTAGGTTCTGTAATTTATAAGTCACTGTTCAGACACTTAGCTTCTTATAAGCGGGCAGGAATTTATTCCCTTACCTGGTTAAGAAAGCGGCTAAGCCTGAAGAGTCAACCTTGAGAATATTTCACATAAAATTTGGGACTTTGGGAGCTCTGAAAATAAAACTCATTGAGAGAATATTTTGAAAACTGGATAAATCCAGTTAAGTTGCACTTGGCCATTCATTACCAACACCTTTCCTTATCCCTCCACCACGCAGGTAGGAGTAGCCCTACTGTCAGCGTCTGGCTCGACACAGGCCCATTTGAACAAAGCGTCCAGAGGACTAATTGGTTTGACCAGGATTCTATTGTAGACTTTATTTGAAAAAGAGAGAATTTAGAAAATTAGGAGATTATTTTATAGTTAGAACCCTATCTTTCGTTATTAAATAAAAAAGCGATTATCCAAAGAGAGTTGATATAAGAATTAAATATGATAAAATCTTAAGATTCAAGCTAAGGCTTCGATTATATGCGCGCATAATACTGTAATTTTAAGGATTGATTCAACCATGCATTTTTATGCTTGATAAATATAAGTTCAGAATAGTGTTAGAAGAATCTTTTTATTGTGAAGTTAGGTCAGAATAGGACTTTTTATGAGTAAATGTATGAAAATTGGATATGAAATCTTATTCTTTCCTCCATGCAAGATCCTATATTAGATAGAAATGGTTTAAATAACATTAAAAGTTAACTTAGCTAAAATTCAGCGGTTACAGTATATTTATCTCACCGAGAATTTGTTTAAATAAACAAATAAGGTAAAAAAAATGTGATAAATGTTTATTTGTTAAAGTCTTCTGCATTTATTGATATAAAACGGAGTAAAATTAAGAGTATACATCTTATGAACTAAATTGTAAAAAACTTAATACTGAAAAATACAAACTATTTATCCTAATTACTCAACTGCACAACGCACACACACTGGGCGACGGTGCTCCGGGCATATTGGGACCTGGCAAACGACGCACGCCGTGGATGTTTTTCTGTCTAAATTGGACTCACAAAAGTGACAGCGTACTCGCTTTGATAATTGCTCGCTGCTTTTCTCAGACGGAGGACCTTCAATGCCTAGCATTGAAATAATGCAAGATCTCAAGCTTTTTTGTAGAGTAAGATTCGTCAGTCGCTGACGAAGGTGAGGTTCTATTAAGCCTGCACTTAATTGAATTAGGAACTGACGGTGATGGAGTTTTGTGTTTACATAATTAAAATTATACAGAGTACAACTATTTACGCCGGACTGGTCAAGCATTCCGTAAAATATTCGCAGAGGCCATCGGTACGTCTTTCTCGTAGTCGAGTATCAAGAACGACTATAGGTTTACCAGTTTCCTCATCGATCGTAAGAGATTGATTGAGGGATGACAAGACCAGGACTATTTTGTATTTTTTTGGCACATGCGAAACCAACATTTTGTTGTTGTCACACACAAAATCAGCTGTGCCCGGGGCGCGTGAAAATTTGAAATATTTAGGAATTTCGCGCTTATTTTTTCGTATTGTCCCTATCATCGTTAACGAGTGCTATTTTAACATGTTGTCAACTACGGGGACAGAAGTAAACCAATTGTCTGTAGTCACGTTTCTTCCGCTCCCATAAATCGGCTCGGAAAGTTTTCGAACGTAGTAGTCAGGAATACTCTCGGAACGGTCATTCTCGACTAGTCCTGCGTATGGTATTGCATTTAACATTTATCCTGTCTTCGCATCGTTCAACATAACAATTTTTAAACCATATTTGTCAGGCTTATTTTTCATGTAAATTGTAAATGAGCAACGACCACGAAAACCTAACAACTGTTCATCAATTGTGCACGATTGCGAGGGAGAGTAATACTTTTTACAGTTCTCGATAAACTCATCCCATACTTCGCGAATCGGTGCAAATCGATCGCCGCGCCTTCTTTGTTCTCTAGATGGCTGGTGGTCGAAGCGAAGCCAGGATATCAGAAATTTGAATCGATTTAGCGACATAGTTCCCCGAAACTGAATCATTCCCGCCTTTTCGGACCACATATCTTCAGGATTAGATTTAGACGACTTATATATACCTAGGAATATATATAACTAGGAAAGTGTCCTTGAAAAGAGTTAGGTTAACTACAATGTATTTTCAGAAAAGTTAAACATCTTCGAGGCTTATACAGTGTGCAGAAATTGGCAAACGTACTGCAGAATCATCAGACCCAACTTGACTCTAAGGAATATTTATGTGCCTCTTCTTGTGCGCAAATTTAAAATAATATAAAAATGTAGAAAATCTACTTCAGGTAGCTGATTAGTATTGTTATATGTAATTTGATGTATCGTTCGTACAATTTTCACATTTCTTGTATTTTTTCATGTATTTCATCATTTATTATTTGATTTCAATAAAATCCTCTTCATTATAAAATCGGGTTTTAAATTGATTTAAAACTACCGTTTAAAATAGTTACTATCAGTACATTTACCCACACAGTAGTAGCATTAACAATTCCTTTAGTAGATATAGTTACTAGTTCATTTATACGGTTATTTTTACACACTGTATTAGTAGATTTGTACTAAATAGCAGTAAACCATCGGCGCTATTTGAATTAGTATAAAACTACTTCCAATCAGTAGGTTTTCTACTAATTCAGATTTAGAGAGAACATACATCAAATATAATATACGTCGATGAAAACAAAATTTTAATAATTTTTCAACTACAACTTTTGTTAATTTGGTAATTGTACTACAATTTAAATTGTTACTTTGCTTTTTTGCTAACGCGAATAATGATGTTTTCACCAAAATTATGTCACAAAACTATGTTCAAAGAATACTTGGAGTTTGAAGATTACTTGAAGAATTATTCTCAACTGCAATGTTTTTGATAATTTCTACGCTACAATCTGATTTAAAACAAAAAACTTCACCTATACTGAAATACTTTCTAATGATAACAGGAAATTCAATACATTTTAATTTAAAATATAAAAGACGTAAAAACACAAAAATTGTTACTACAGTGTAAATGTTTTCATCAAATGCTCTTCGCTGGAAACAAATTTTTATAGAATATTTGAATAATTATTTAACTAAAAAATGAAGGAAAAAATGTATCACCACTCTTTCTTCTTGGCAGAGATCCCCGCGAAACCGCTTTCGCATTACTTCAGGGGGTGCCATGTTCTTCACTGTAGAAATGCCTCCTGCTTTTCTTGTTTTTGTGCCAGATGTTCTACACGATCGTAATCACCTTTATGTCCCAACCAAGTTGTACGCATCGCCCTCAGCAGCGCGATAATATCGCGCATCGGACTCGTCGGCCTTCGAACATCCTAGTTGGGCATGCTTGGGTCTCTCTTCTTTTAGGGCGATTGTTTTGCCGTATTCTCTTCCTTCTTCTGTCGCAAGAGTGTTTCAACGTAGACAACTACCGTATTTCAAGTCTCCTCACTTCCCGGCATTTCGGCAATTACGCTCTTCGGCGTGAGGCGTCCTACTGCTCTGTCCAGCCTTTCACTGAGCTCGGCCTATCTGTCGCAGTCGAACAATGTGTTCTCTGTGTCGTCTCGGTCGGCTTCGCAGTACACACATCCCGGGCTCTGCACCTTTTTAATCTTATAGAGGTAGACACGGGAGTAGCCATGCCCCGAGAGGAATTGCGTTAGGTAATAGTTCACCTCGGCGTATTTTCGCCCAACCCAAGCACTCAGATCAGGGATCAGTCTTGCAGTCCATCTGCCTTGATGGTCGTTGTCCCATCGCCGTTGCCAGCATTCTAGCGCAGTTATCCTGGCTTCCGCTTTTGAAGTCTTCTTCGGTACTTGAGGAACTCTCGCGAAGATGCTTTTCTTCTCTAGGGCCAGAAGATCTATGGGTTTAAACCCCGCAATCACAAAGGCCGCGGGCTCCGATACGGTGCGGTAAGAGCACCCGATCTAAAAGCCATCTTGGTTTCGATTTTCTCCAAACCTACATGCATCGTTCTGATCTTGGGAATTTGTTTCCTAGTAACCAGTACCAGTTCCAGGCCATGGTTCTTTCTCAACACTTCGAGCAGCGATTACTGCGATGATTTCGTCCACGTAACCTGATAAGTAAGTGCCCACTGGAATCTGGATTCGTAGGATATCGTCGTAGGAGATGTTCTAGAGATCTGGTCCTAAGATAGATCCCTGGGCAGCTCCGGCTGTGAACCATGCAGAGTCCCTTTCTGAAGCCATACTGCTTTGTTGAAAGGTCTTCAGCCTTATGAATAGCTTCTAGAATGCGGGGCTTCAATAACATCTCGAGAAGTTTTCCTGCTGTGTTTAACATACAGAGGGGACGATATGCTCCCGGGGATTTGTGATCTCCTTTACCCTCACTGATGATTATCAGTCGTTGCGTTTTCCACTGCTGGGGGAATACTCCTTCCTTCAGGCAGGCACTGTAAGTGCGTTTAGTAACACTTGCGGGCAAGGGAATGCTATCGCTTTCAATGTTTCTGCTGAAACTCTATCTAGTCCTAGGACTATCCCATTTCGTAGACCTTTTACTGCTTTTGCTAGTTCCTCTGTCGTGAAGAGGGGTATCTCCTCCATCATGGTCACCATATCATCTTGCCACACCGGGCAGGTGGGGAAGAGACAATCGACAATATTGTCAATTACTGTGGGTTCGATTGCTTCACCTGCTGACAAAGCTCCGAGTTTCAATTTTATATCCAAGGCCCCAAGGGTCGTTGTTCAACTCCTGGGCCAGGTCTGTCCAGTTCTGAAACTTGTTTTTTTTTTATAGTTCTTGCTAATTCTTTCTTAGCTATCTTGAATGGGATAGCTGTTTGGGTTCTCTCGGTATTGATCCTTTTTCGCCTCGATCGAATTGCTTTACGCCCGCTTTGTAAGCATTCCCTCTGGAGCTCTGCAATCTCCTATGATCACCAGTAGACCATCTTCTTGACATTTCAACGCGGTTGTTGTTTGTTGGGACGTGTCCTATGCTGTGATTCACTTCCTAAACTGAAGCTGATGCACTAAGGGTCGCTCCCAGTATAGTCTTCGACCTCTTCCCAGCGACGCATCAATGGGGCCAAGCTTTGTGACGCCAAAGTGATGTCCGGAATCGTTCCTTTTTGTCCGGGTCTCCTGAAGGTTGTTGTGCACACTTTGTTCATAAGTAACAGCCCTGTTCTGACGGCCATTTCTAATATACGCTTCCCTCTCGAATTCGACCTGGACATCCCCCATTCGACTGCTCTTGCGTTGGCATCCCCGGAGGAGAATCAGCTTTTCCTGGAATTCTAGGATGCTTTCGTTGGGGGCGAGGTAGCAACTTACATACATCATGTTCTTGCTGCTTTCCCACACAAAGCCGTTTCCGTATCCATATGGCTGCCGTACCCAGGGGACAGAGAACTATGTCAGTCTGTCTGTGTTCTGGTATTGCTCGCTGATTATGAGCAAATCGGCTTTCCTCACAAGCACTTGTTTTGCCACGAGGTCGTTTGCTGCTCTGATCTGATAAAGGTTCCCTTGTAGGACCCTTATCATTCTCGGTTGCTTTTCAGCTTGTCATGTGCCTGCCGGAAGGATTTTCAGGTGCCCGACCCCGGTATATGGCTGAGAGACTCTGGCCTTTCTTGAAGCTCCTTGCAAATGACGGTCCCTTGCATTCTCTGGACTGATGTACATAGCCCAGACATTTGAAGCAGCGACGAGCCACGTAGACCCTTTACCGTATCCGGCTATTGATCCATCCCACCTTTATACGTTTTGCCTCCAGTAGAATGTCTTCCTGCTACTAGTTTATATTCACGAAGGCCATGATGTGACCTCTTCGATTCTCTTTCGAGATTGAGACCTTGATGTCCCCATATTGTACCTTGAGGTTTCTTTTTTACTGCCTCTTGGACGTTTTCTTTGGGAGTGATGCTGTCGGGGTCCAAGAGTTCCAGTGTTACTCTGGAATCCAGACTCTTCACCATTCCAGTGTCTCCCAATGTGGTCTTAAGGCGCTTCGTCCGGCTTGATTTTTAGCCCATGTATTCGTTTTGACATGAATCCCGCTAA
>CAKNYM010042843.1:76580-95829 GCA_932195095.1 Andricus curvator | reverse complement strand
CAAAACGAATACATGGGCTAAAAATCAAGCCTGACGAAGCGCCTTAACGGCATTCGCAAAGGCTTTTACATCCTCTGTCACTTTGCCAAGCTCCAGCAGCACTTCTTCGCCTCTAGTTCGACGTATCGACCGAATTTCCAGGTTGGTATCCTCAGACTTCACCTTCGACCTGATGTCTCTCAACACGTCTGCGTAGGACTTCCCTCTTGCGGGTTTTATCAGAAGAGCTTCCAAGCGTTGCCTCTTTCTCAGTTTGCGTTCTCGCCTTTTTTCCTCTTTCCTGCCGTTTTTCCCAACTACGGCGATCCTTTGAGGAGTTGCACGATCTTCTTTATGAAACTTTTCCTTTTTCTGCCTCCTACGCATTACCATTGTCCAGTCCATTTTTCCGGGCCCGTCACGCTTCTTCTTATCTACTCGTGTTGCCGCTGGGTTTTTCGCAGGGCTGGACGTTGAGCGTTTGCCCTTTGCCGGTGTTGCACTTGGCGTGTACTGAAGATTTTTCTTCTTGCTTCAGTTCGCAATAACAAAGTAAGGGAGTCCTGCAGCTTTCTCTGCGCCTCACGCTCTTGATTCAGTGTAGTTAGGGCCCGCGACAATTCGTCGAATCCATCTTCAATTGTGTTGTTCACATTTTTCTGCTTTTCTGCAGATATCTGCATTTTGCCCGTCACTCTTTCTATGCGGAGGATTACCCTCTGGATAGAAGCCTCCGACTCTGCGATCTGTGCCTGTAGGACGGTCATCTGGGCTGTTGCCGTTGCGAGTACGGAGGCCTCAACGTTCTTGCGGAGAGTTATTGCCTGCATTCTTGCGTCTTTGTCTGTATAAACTATATCTACTAGGGGGGGGGGGTCACCATGAAAGTTCGACAGCGCATCGTGCGTGGAGGGGCGAGGCGAAATAATTGGGAACGGGTATACCTTCGGAACTCTGTCCTACCCCAGATCCCTGGGGCCCAGCCTTCGTTCAACCAGTCCCGATAAACGGCCGGACCGGCGCTCGCCCGGGGCATTGCATATTCCGATATCTGCAGCAACCACGCGGCACGCACTCTCTGATCAAACTCCGAAGGTGCTGGCTTCTGATCCCATACTGCGGCTGATACCTCGTCAGTGCGAGCACACATCAGCCCCTTGCCATGCCCGGCGGACGCCGGACATGGTTCCGGGCACTCCCAATTGGCTGCAGCAGGAACCGGTCCTGGTTTTGTTATCGATGTATCCTTCACTCAGTCTGTTCGGCCCGAGAGCCGTATTTTATTTCCGCGCTACCCTCTATATCTAGCGAACATTCCCTTATCCACCACCAGGGGACGCGCCGCATACAGGTTACAGACTCCCAATACGGACCAATGCAACTAATAATAATGACAATGTTTTTTGAAAAATTTATATTTTTTTACTATAGTGTGATTTTTCGAGATGATTTTACTTTCACACAAATAATTTTTAATGATAACAGAAAACTTGTTTAAATTGTTTAAATGCAATGTTTCTTGACAATCTGTATTCTTAATATAGGGAAGGGAACACAATTTATTTAAGAATGTTTGAATAATTATTTACCTACAAGGTTTTTTGGTAATTTCGTATTTTTATTTTTAAATGGAAATTTTCTTGTCAATTTATATTCTTGCTACAGTGTAAAAATTTTCATCAAATTTTCGTCGGTAAGTGAATTTTTTAAAGAAGATTTTTGAATTGACTAACATTTTTCCCAAGCTCTTGTAAAATGCTGTAAAATAACAAAACGTTTCTTTAAAATTTTCCAGATCCGTTTTCAACATATTTAAAATCTTCAAAATTCTTTTTAAATATTCGAATGAATCTTAGGAAAATTACATATACAATTTTCAAAAAGTGGTCCGCATAAAGTGAATTCCAAATGGCAAGCGACTTTTAACCTCATTTTTATGGGGTATAAAATGTCCAAATTTTAATTCAAGTGTTCAAAAACTTTTTACAGATAAATGAATAGTCATTCGAAATTTTCATTTTTTATTAAAAATTATTTTTCTGTGCTATGAATGATGTTAATTATTATAAAAAACTTATTTTCACAAATTATAATTTCAAAAAAGCGCGCTATTTACAGATAATGAGACTTCCAATTCAACGCATGCGCAGTGCCGTTGGGCCCTGCAGTGGTAGTAATTGCGTAGAGGGAAGATGTAATTGTGAGGCTGGTGCAGCCCTATCCTACTCCCCGTGTCTGCAACGGCGTAACGTGCTTCCCTTAGTGATTATAGTTTCTATGTGCAAAATTTTCTCGCCAGAGCGCGTTGCACGCGCCACGCTCTACAAAAGCATTGTGCCCATTGTGCTAAACGATGATTTTCTAAAAAGATATAATGAATAATTTATTATAATGAGTAAATATGGTGCATTCAAGTGATTTGGTGAGATTCCTATATTTGATATTGACCATAATGTCAATGTCAAAGTGCAAATTCAATGGAAAAATTCACTTTTTTTCGGTTCCTTCGGGAAAAGAGAACGTCGAAAAATAGCTAAAAGCGATATTGAGAAAAGATTTTATTTTAAAAAACAAAGTACGAAATAAAGACGAAGCGTGTGTTTTTTTAAATTTGTATATTCGGTAGCTTTTTTTCCTTAAAAAATTCCCTAAAATCCTACACGTTGGTTTTAGTTAGAAAGAAATAGTTCAAAAAATATGTAGTATGTAATGCAAACTTGTTTTACTCATAATTCATAAAATATTTTATTTTAACAAAAATAAAGGAGAAGTATTATATGGAATCCTTCAAATTCTTTATCAAAATTAAAATTCTGCATTATTGAACAAAATTAATAAATTTCAATTTCATTTACAGTTAAAGCCTAATTCCTAAAATTCTGTTTATTTTGAAGTATCTTTCATCTTTTGCACTGTAGGATTTTGTCGTACAAAGCCTTGTTAAATTTGAGAGCTTCATTTTTACTGTTTAATGACAGGTTGATCTATCTTTTGATAACCTTCAGTTAAATTTATACCATAAGATTTAACATGCACTAAACTTATCTGGAATTTATCAGAAGGTGGGTCAATCAAACCTAAATTAAAAAAAGAATGATGTTTTTAATAGAGTAGTTTCGTAATCTAAAGTTTTTATTTCAACTTTTCCGAACCTTAATATTTTAAATATATGAATATCATGTATAGAAAAATCAGCTGAGCAATTCCATGTCAAATCATCCGTAGAATTTCAGCTATTGTTAGTAATTTTTGATGAAAATTTTAGAATTTGTTCCCTCAGGTGTTGAAAGAAAAAATCACAAAATAATTATTGAAAAAATCAACAAACTTAGAAGATATTCAAAATTGAAAATTTTGGTCCTGCTTTTCTTAACTTTTCATAGCATTGGTGATTTTAGCGATATTAAGGTCTACTTTTTGTAAATTATTCGTAATAGAACGCAGCTTTGAAAATATATTTTTGGAAAAAAAATTTCAAAAACTTCTTTGATTTTTCAAAAACTCATTTTGAATCTGAATTACTGAAAAAGAAAACACGTTTTATTTTTTTCATTTTTTTTATGTAGATGGCTTCCAATGTCCTCTACAAGTCCTGTAAATATCAAAATGGGATCTCCCTTAGTTTTCGAGAAATAATTAAAAACGTACGCCAAAACCACGAAGGAATAGTGAATAGACTATTCCTTTCTGGCCAAAAGGACATTGTAAGCTATCTATATATAAAAAATGAAGAAAATGAAAAGTGTTTTTTTCTCTCAGAAATTCAGTTTCAAACTTAGTTTTTGAAAAATCCAAGAAGTTTTTGAAATTTTTCTCTTCAGAAAATATTTTTCCAAAACTCCATCCTATTACGAATAATTTATAAAAAAATAGACCTTAATATCACTAAAATCACCAATGTTATGAAAGTTTAAGAAAAAAAGGACCAAAATTTTCAATCCTGAATATCTCCTAAGCTTTTTTATTTGAAAAAAAATTATTTTTAAGTTTTTCTTTCAATACCTAAGAGAACGGATTCTAGAATTTTTATAAAAATGACTAACAATATCTGAAATTCTTCAGATGATTTGACATGGAATTGCTCAGCTTCAAAAAGGTAACGATGAATTGTTGCATAGATATATTTCGTTTCTTAAATTTTATATCAGAAAATGTATATCATATTATATTACAATTGGAATGTTTGTTAATTTTTATGTGGTTTTTAAAATTCATATTTAATAAAAAAATTAAATCATAAGATAGAATATTACTGGTTCCAATGTGTATTGCCGATCCAGCAATACTTTTGACCTAATTCTAAACGATTTAATTTCATCCAAAACAAAATTTAATTTTCAATGCAAAGAACATGCAAATGTAGCTGTGGAGGTATGAGCATATATACTTCAATTTTATTTACAAATAAGGATGAGACAATTTGTAACACAGGAAATGGCTGAAATTAAAAAAATTAGCGTCTTGAAGAAAAAAGCAGCCAAGCTTTGCGACACTTAACTAGACTTCAAATTAATACATGGAACTGGAATTCAAATTAATACATGTTAAATTAATAATGAATATGTTTTGTTATATTTTCAAATTTTTGATAAAGTATATATAAATCTCCCTTTATATGCGTTTTTATGGCGAACACAGGGCTTATCAATTTTTTTTAGTTCATTCGTATGAAACTGAAAAAAATAAAATGGAAAATATTTCTGTTTAGAAGCTTAAGATTTTTTTTCCTTTTTTTCAGACATTTTTAGTTTTATGGGGATAATATAAAAAAAATTTTGTTCAGTCTATCAAGAAATTCTTACTGCATATCCACTGTATGCATTTTACGTAATTTCATGTGTTCTTTTTCTATTTTACATTAATTGATTGATGGAAAAGGTGTATTTTATGTTCTAGAATCATTTTAGAAAATTTGTTTCGGCTCATATTGTTCAAAAACTTAATTATTCTTAATTTTTAAATATTTGTCTATTAGTATAATGCATTTTTAAAGCGTGCCGCGTGCAGCGCCGCTCTGGTGAGGAAATTTCGCACATACAAACTATAATCACTAAGGAACCGCCATTTTGTTTTTAGTCGGATAGGGCTGGGCTGGTGTCCCAGTGGGTAGAAACCGGCGTAAAGTAGAAACTCATGAGAGTGAAAGAGACAAATTGATATGTCAGTCTCTTTCACTCTCATGTGTTTCTGCCTTACGGCCATAAGCGGGGCGCACACACATTTGCACAGCGCACAACGCATGGCGCACAAGGTTCTCGACCAATCACAGGGCTTCATTTCAATCGCTGTGATTTTCGCACAGCATGGCGCAGAAGGCGTCGAAAAGTTCGGAACGTTGAACTTTCATGCAATCTGCAGCTGTCTTGTGTAATCTGCAGCCGCTTGTAGCAGACGATTCTCAATTTTCCAACCTCGAATTTCTAGCGCATCGCGTCGTTTGTTTTGAAAGTGTCGCGCGTCGCATCGTTTGTTTTGAGATTGTTTTCTAATTTCAAAAGTAAAAGTTATAATAAACTGAAGATAAAAAGTGTTGTGCTGGACTCCCTATAAATAATGTTAATTATGTTATAAAAGGTATATTAGAGAGTTTATGAATATTCTCCTTTTATATCCATGTAAATACTGCAAGAGGCTTGAGTCAATACTGTTTCATAATTAAAGACAGACAAAGTTATTTCACATAAAATCAGTTACTTTTATAAATACTAGATTAATTGTCCACGAAAAACACAGTGTTTACCTGACGCTAGCCTGCCAAAGCCTCGTGCATAGGAAGCAGCTATGCGGATCCGTGTGCGCTGAAGCGTGTTCTGTTGTGCGTTGTGCCTTGTGCTTATTCGCTGTGCAAATGTGTGTGCGCCCCGCTTTACGCCACGAGCGGATCCCTCGAGTCCGTGCCGTGCCCCCCACCACTGAAACCACTATGCGCGCTCAGCCAATGAGCCCGGGAGTGTTCAAGCGGTTCGAATTCTTCCTGTTCACGTTAAAGTACACTGTACATCAAAACAGGTATAACATTGCGCATAATTATACAGCATTTCGTTTGTTGATTTATTTATAAATGTTTAAATGGAGTCGAGTGAGCGATCTGGGAGTGTAAAAAAGTGCAGTGCTTGTGGTGTCATATTTACGCAGCAAAGCTCTCTAAATAAACATTGTAGAGAAGTGCATGGTGTGATTCAACTGCAGACTTGTTCTTTGTAAGTACAAATTAAATTTGTAATTTAGAAATTTTTAGTAGGCCTCTATAGATTTGGTCTAAAGAATATAATCGTTTAAGTTATAATCAAATTATTTTAAACTGTAACTGCAAAACTTATTTTATTTTAAATAAGTCGGGTAGACCAGGGCAAACTTAATCATCGGAAAAAAGTTTCTAACGTTAATAAAACGTTTTATGTTCTAATTCAATTCACAATGTATGTACGCAACAATGTAATGTACACAACAAGCAATGCAACGATTCTCTGAGTATTGATAAAAATGATGTTATATGACAAATAATGTAATAAGATTACGGTTTTTTATAACGAAAAAATTAAAAAATGGCTGAGCAAAAGTTGCGAATAATCATTTTAAGCTAGTTTTTTGAAAGTTCGTCCTTTTTGGTTGAATTCAACTGTGATTGATTTTAAATAAAAATATTTTTTCGTTGAAATGATATAAACTATTACATTTTTCGTTGAGAATTCACCTATTTTGATTGAAAATTTAACTATATACTTATATATTTTGATACAAAAATCCAATTTTGTTTTTGTTTTTGAAAATTCAACTATTTTAGTAGAAAATTAATATATTTTGGTTGAGAAGTAACTTTTATGTTGAAAATTGATCTTTTGGGCTTAAAAATTCAACGCTTTTGTTCAAAAGTGTTCTTTTTGGTTTGAAAATTCATTGCTTCTGGTAAATAAATGTCATCTTTTTTGGTTAAAAATACAACGGTTTGGTTGAAAAAAGTGATTGAAAAATCTTTCTTGGTTGGAATTCCAAGTCTTCTGTTGAAAATTCATCTTTTTTGGTTGTAAATACTTGGTTGCAAATTTCCAATGAAAAATGGAATATTCATATTTTCATTTTAATAATTAAAAAAATTAATTTTCTCCAACAAAAATTTCAAAAAATCTGTTAAATTTTCAAGTGTAATAGTTCAATTTTTAGCAAAAAATGTATTTTTAACCAAAAAAGAACGAATTTAAAATGAAAATAGTGAAATTTTCAACCAAAGAAATAATTTTTCCACAAAAAAGATGAATTTTCAACCAAGTGGTTCATTTTTCAACTAAAAAAGATGAATCGTCAATCAAAAGTGGAATCGTTAAATTTTCTTTAAATTAATTTTCAACAAAAAAAAACTAATTTTCATCAAAATAGTTCAAGTTTCAACCATAGATGAATCTTCAAAGCGCTGCCTAGCGGCTGTTAAACTCTACTATTCCTAGTGTTATACGACCAGGGACCCTATTCTTGAAACCATGCGATAATTATCGCATGCGGAAATTATCGAATGGTCAGTTTCGCATGCGACATCGAAATTGTATTCTCCAACATCGTGCGATACACTGTGTGCGATAATTTTCGTATGCGATATTTGTACAGTGTTGCCGTCAATTCAAGAATCTTATTATTATCCAATAGGAACTGTGATAGAAAAGAAATATTTCAAAAAATGAAATATGTGTTATTAAAATGAATATGCAAAGCACGTGTTATGTGGAACCGGCTCATGTCGAGAGCTTATTCACTGCAATTATTTTGGATGTAAGTATTATTAACAATATCAGAATTTTTGACTTGAAAACATATCTTGCTGTTTATTTTTCATACTTATAATAAGTTTACAGCATTCATCGTAAGTGATTAAAAACATAGTGAACGAAATATAAAAAAAATATTAAAAAATATAAAAAATATTTCGCGTATCAGAGTAAAAATATAGGTTAGACTTTAGAATAGGGGCGTTACATCTGTTTTGGCTAAAAAAAAATTCGGCAAAAACCTATTTGAATGTTTAATTCAGCTATAAAGGAAAGGATTTGATAAGGTAAAAGTTTCAAATTATCATTATTTTTCTGAATATGATGTGTCAAATATGGGTGTCTCACGACGACACGTTGGAAAGGAGGTCGCGTGTGACCGAAGTTATTTCTGCGACCTGTCACAGGGTTATATTTTAATTATGTACAGTATTTCTGGCCCTACATAATATTAAAAGCATGTAAACGATCAGGTAAATACGACCATTCCCATATTGTGAGATACCCATGTTTGACACATCATATTAAGAAAAATAATAATTATTTCAAACTTTTGCCTTGTCAAAACCCTTCATTTATAACAATTAAACATTCAAATATGTTTTTGACGAACAAAAATTTTTTTCAGCCAAAACAGAGGTGACGCCCCTATTCTAAAGTTCTACCAAAATATAATACATTTAAATAAATAATATGATTTAAATTGTACTTTCTTTTCAGAAATTTAATTAAATGATGGAAATGTCAGAATCAAAAAAAAGATGTATGTACGTAAACGAGGAGCAGAAAAAGCTACTTATAGGTAAGTACATTTTTGAGGTAGATCTCTCATAGCTGACTGATTTGTTTAATTTTATGAGAATCATAAATCCGCTTTGCTGGTATCGAATTACTTTCAAAACTAGGAAAAAATAAAATTTGAAAATTTTTACAAACATGAATTTTAAACTATCAGCAGAAAACAATAATACATTTACTGAATTTTAATTAAAAACAAGATAGAGTTTGTATTTCTCTGTTTGCCAAATGACGATGTAATATACGTTTTAAAATTACAGATTTCGTGGGCCGACATCCCGAATTAAAAAGTGGCAAATTTTCAGCAGAATTCTCGGTAAAAGATGCGCAAAGATTGTGGGAAAACATTACCGGAGAACTTCACAAAATACCAGGTGCAACAAAGCATTGGAAACAATGGAGAAAGGTTTTTATATTTCTAAGCAATGTTTTAGAAGTCTTCTATTAGTCAGATAAGTTCATACATATCTGACTAGCTCTAAAGAAAGGAGTCTAATGACTAAATTCAATTTTTTGAGAAAAACACGTTTTAAGTATGTTGTCAAACTTTAAAGACATTTTCATCAAAACTTGAATTTAAGTACTAGATCTCTTTCTTTGGAACCGATCAAATATCCCTACTGAAAATTCCTATATAGGGACCTATATAGGATCCTACATAGAATCCTATATGTCATCCTATAGGTACGACCTATAAAAAATGACCTATTATCTTATGTAGGAACCTACATTGATTCCCACGAAAAGTCCTATGTTTGAGCCTGCAACTTGCAACTATGTGAAATTCTGAGTTGTACCTTTATAAAATCCTATTTTAGTGCTTATGAATTCCACCTACCTAAAATCCCATGATCGTACCTACGAGTTGCTTAAGAGTTACTTAAGTGCAAGTTGTAGGCTCAAACGTAAGACTTTTCGTGGGAACCTATGTAGGTTTCTGCATAGGATAATAGCAGGTCATTTCTTATAGGTTGTGCCCAGAAAATGACATATAGGATCCTATGTAGGATCCTATATACTGAAAATTCTTATGTAGGTCCCTATATATAATAGGTTTCTATATAGGAACCTTTATAATAATTTTCAGTAAAGATGCATAATGCTGTGAGAAGTTATGTATAGAAATTAATGTTTTTAATTACTAAATTTTCTAATGTATGCTTTCTATGTGCTTAATAGACATGGCAAGATATACGTTGTACTGCAAAAACCAAAAATACCGCGATCCAAAACCACAGCAGAAAAACTGGCGGAGGTCCACCTGCAAATCTGGTTTTGACAGATAATGACCAGAATGTGCTATCCCTTATTGGCCCTACTGCCTTACAGGGTCACTTGACAGTTCAAGAATCTAATGTGGAATTTGTAAGCAAATATTATTATAGTTTCTTGTAAATTTTATTTTTTTTACATTTTTTTCTTCTGAAAAAAGATTTTCAGTAATTTGTAAGAAACTATACAATTGTGACATTTAGGAACAATTAAGAAATTTTCTTCAACCTTTAGGCGTATTTAGAAACATATTAAAAGAAGTTTGGACTCATATATGAAAAATAATGCTTTATAGTTTAAGTCTCGGTTTTGTCTAAACAACATACAAAATTGCTTATGTATTGTAACTTGTTTTAATTTAATTTAAAAAGATTTATGCAATAGAGATACTAAAAGACAGGAAATTTTCAAATTCGATTATACTAATTACTCGTACACATTTCCCGCAGGTAAGCGAGAAAGAACCTTCAGACGTAATGAGTTTCGAATATCTTGAAGAAGATGAAGATTTTCTTCAAGCCTTAAGTGCTAATACTCTTTATCAGAATTCGGTACAGCAACAATCTTGTGTTGAATCAAAGGAAAATATAAACAGTGTTCCAGAAATGAACATCAGTAATGATAATTACAGAAGTAAGAATGATTTGATTGAAAAACTAAGTACATCAAACGAAAATATGCAGGACGTTATTGGGACACCTAAAACAACTCAGAGAAAAAAAAATGTTCAGCGAACGTCTGCTGCTCGTAGGTATGACACTTCAATTAAGCAAACGGAAAAGCTAGCTGAGATATCCCAAAGGGATTGTGAAGCGCGAGAAAATTACTATAAAGAGAAACTACTATTATGCAAAAAAAACTAACTCTTAAAGAGAGAAGTGTCATTGCCAAAGAAAAAATGTGCATGCTGTTAGAAGAAGCTTTAAAAAAATATGTCCATTAATTTAAAAGCTAGTTTATTAAAAAGAGCTTCACAGGCGAACCTACTAGGATTCCGTAATCCTCGTATTTACTTTAATGTAACAATCGACAAACAGTCGGACATTTTTACTGCTTTGATTTAAACTAATACTTCTCCTCATATGGTTTTATCGTGCTAAACCAAAATTTCTAATTTTTACAAGTTTTGTTTAATTATTTTAATTGAAATACAATATTTGCTTCAGCATTGTACAAACTTAATGTATATTTAAAACATCATTAAAAAAAAAGTATTAGTTTTAACTAAAATCGGAGATAAACCATTGTTCATTATGAATTAGCTTTATGTTAAGTTAAAACCTAATATCTGTTATAAAAATATATTACAAAGGCTGTGTACGTTATTGGAGGAAGCTTTAAAAATATTGTATGTATATTCGGTGTTCGGTTTTGAAAATATGCACCTTTAATTTAGCATTGACGACAAGTATTATTAAATTAAGAAAAATATATATTTTACATTATGTAATCCTCACTGGTTATTATAATCCTTTAAAATCTAAAATTAAGTCTTACGAACTATACCCTGACAAAAGTCTCTAAGTGGAATTCAATCCGAGTCATTACGAAAAAATTTAAATCTCATTTGAAGCAAATCAGTTGAAAATACTTAAAAATCAATTAGAATCAAATTTTCAGTTTTTCATTTAGATTCACTCGGATGAAAGTTTCAGATTAACTTCGATTGAGACGAATCAAGTTTTAACTGATTTGTTGTATCAAAAGAAATTCAAAACTTCTTTCGGAATGGCTCGAACACAAATTTCGAAATTGCTTACAATAGTTCGAAACCTTTCGAATCAAATTCCAATTCGAAACTTTTGCCAGGGTTTTCATCGCTGTACTACAATGAAGTATGTATTACGAAAAGTATCGTCTTATTAAATTAGTTCGGAATCTTCTGCCAGCTGTTAAATCCGCGTTCCTATTTACCACATGCATCACCTCTATTTCGTTATTGTCATTCTCATCGTACATACCAAAGTCTAACTCTTCAGGCACATCATCATCACCTTCAGGGAGAGGTGCATTATCATTAATGCACATATTATGTAAAACTATACATCCATTAATAATTTTTGAGCAAATATCAGGTTTATAATGCAATACTCTATGCTTCAATAAGCAGCGAAATCTCATTTTCAATACTCCGTTACAGCGTTCAATTATTGATCTAGTGCTTTTTTGCCGGTTATTATACCGCCGTATCGCAGGATCCTCTTCATTCCCTAATATTGGTGTCATCATCCAAGGTCTCTGCGCGTAACCAGAGTCACCTGTATATAAAAAAAGAAGGCAATTCAATGGAACGTATCGTTGTATATCGCCGACGAATTTTTCGGATTGTTATTTAATCTGAGTCATCCCAAAGGTCAATCTCCTTTGATGTAAATCGGTTGAAAATGTAATCTGAACTCCGGTTGATTCGCATTTATTCGAATTGAAAATTTGATTCGGATTAATTTCCAACCGATTGACATCAAATCAGATATAAAACTTTCCGTCATGGTGCGAGCTGAATACTGGTTGGAAATATTCGCTAGGGATTTATGTGGAAAAAATTCGTATATAAAATTCGACAAGAAATTCGAACTCAAATTTAATGATGTTTTACGAAAATTTAAAATATATTTTCTATTACTGGAAGCTCAGATTCTCATGTAAAAATTCGCACGATATTACGTGTCATATTCAGTGGAATTACTTTGATCTGGACAGGAAAATAATTTTTCTTACTTTCTAATATATTTTATAATACTGTACATTAAAATTTACGAAAATATCTGTTTTATTTATTAAGTTATACACTTTCTGTAATTTAAGTTTTGGGAACCATATTACCTAACAAAAAAAAAGTGTGTCCACGGTTGTATATATCTTGCATAACCGGTAAAATGTTGCAGTTATTCCAAATATACGAGTCATGACTTCTTCCAGGGTACCGAGCATTTACGCTCATAATTCTTAAATCAGGATCACATATCTACAAAAAAGATTGTGCACTGTAAATCTTGTATTAATATTAAATTTACTTTTTTTATTGAAATTTAAAATTTGTATTTTTACCAATTGCACATTTATAGAATGATATTGTTTTCTGTTTACGTAAATGTGTTCAGGGTAAACTTCATCATCCTTCGAAGGTGGAAAAATGGCCACGTGAGTACAATCGATGCAACCGATAGTTCCAGGAAAACGATATCTTACCCAAAATCTATGCCAAAAAAAGTAATATAAAATATCATTTGATCACATTGAGTGCAACTAAAGAGAGTAATATAATATAAAATATTTCTTAAAATGATAACTAATATCATTACTTGTTACGTAGTTCTTGTAATTCGTCTAAGTTACTTGGGAAATGCACCCAGCCATTTAATACTTGCGGTAAATTAAGAACATTAATGACATTATGGATGCATCTGCTAACTGACGGTTGACTAATGGCCATATTAATATTGTTTCCTACACAATTTTGATAACTTCCTGCTCCAAAGAAGCGCAATGCAGTAAGAACCTGTAAAAACAAAGTTATGGATAACTTTAAACATGATTTTAAATTTTTTTAAATTTTCACCTTCATATCAATATGGAATTTTCAAGCTATCATTTAAACTCACTTGTGTAGTTGAATTTAAAGCAGAAGACCTTAAGTGATCTCTTGAATTTTCTTCTACAATATTTATTACTAAGTTTGCGGTTTCTTTTTTCAGTCTAAAAAGCTTTACAAATTGTCGGTCTGTCAATTCAAAAGCATCATGTCTTTCATTGAATTGCCTTTCATTGAAGTCCCACACATTTTGTAACTGATCGGCGACATGTAGCTGAATGGCATTACGCATTGCCATATCCATTGTTTCTGTGAACGTAAATTAAAAGAAAAATATAGTTACATATTTTTAGCTTTCTAGAGTGTACATTAAAAAACAATATGAGGACATACTTATAACGTGTTTGACTTCAATAGTTTCTTCGCTAGATTATTATAGTTTGATATATCTTAAAAAAAATTATTATATGATGTTTTTTTATACAAATATGAGTTAATATAAATTAAATGAAACGTTTTACAATAATTAAAATGCAATTTATAAGATAATTTTACGTATATTAACGAATATAGTATCTTGGTTCGCAATAATATGTACACGGTATAATTATTCAACCGCAGTAAAATGTAAAATTATTTAAAAATTTTTTTAATACTTTACCTTAGGTTCTCGTGCTTGAGACTTTTTTTCTGGATGTGCATTTTAGGATCACATAGAAAAATCGTATTATTTCAATACAAAATATAAGAGGTAAATTTGATGAAAATGAGTTTAAAGTTTGATACATGTAATAAACTAATACTTTATTTTTATTTGTTTTTTAGTTATCATTTCATTTTTTTCAGAATAAATATAAATAATATATTAAATATAATAAATATAAATAATAAATAGATCAACTTACTTGTGGACTAGTGTTATGAATTGGTATTTAATTCACGATTTATAAATAACCTCTTGTGAACACTTTCTTTTTCAAGCAAGAATGACAGCAATTTTTTATTTTACTAGATTTTCGCATACGACTTTCCATTTCGAATGGTGACTACCCACTCGAGATAAACCGTTCGAAAATTATCGCATACGACATTAAATCTCGCACACGGAACAGACTCGAGAATAGCATTTCGCATCTCGCATGGCATATCGCATGCGAGATCTAGGGTCATAGATTCGAGAATACGGTCCCAGCAGTGGGACTCCGATACCGTGTCGAAAGTCGAAAATCGAACGGACCTCTTTTTCTAACGTGTGAAGATAGAAAGAGAGATTCGTTCGATTTTCGACTCCAAACAGCATTGGAGTCCCACTGCAGGATGGCGTTGAGGTCGGTGCTTCCGTTGAGCGCAGTTGCAAGCACCGCTGATTGGTAAATTCTTGTGGATCCAAGGAACTTTGAATTTAGGCGGGATCCTCCGTTATTTGAATAATTAAAGTCACAGCACTTGAAAAAAGAACCAAAATGGCGTCTACTGTGTATTTCATGACACATGAATATGACACGATTTCAAGGATAAATAAATATGTTAATATTTTTAATTTTTGACGATGAAGATGGTAATTCACATTCGGCAGTCCGCTGTTAATAAGTAATTAAAAAATTCACAATGGCTTCAGAATTAAGTTAAAATAATTAATTGTCAACCAAGAAAAAAAACGAATTTTCAACGATAGAGATGAATTTTCAATTAAAATGATGAATCGTAAACCAAACAAATTAATTTTTAACGAAAAAGCTTAACTTACAAACAAATAGTTGAATTTTTAACTTAACTAATCAACACTTAACAGGAATAGTTGAATTTTCAACACAAAAATACCGAACTTTCATTTTAAAAAATAATCATTAAAAAAAAAAAAAAACATTTTCAACAAAATTGTGAAATTTTCGACTAAGTAGTTGAATTGAGAGTTTAAAAAATTAAGTTTTAACAAAAAAAAAAACTTTCAACTAGATAGTTGAATTTTCAACTAAAAAGATGAATTCTCAATGAAAAGTGTAATACGTGAATTTTTAACTGAACCCGATCAATTTTCAACGAAAAATGGAATAGTTAAATTTGCAGTCAAAAAAATTAATTTTCAACCAAAAAAGATTAATCTTCAACTGGAATAGTTGAATTGTAAACCAAAAATAGGAAATTTAAATTAAATTGATGAATTTTTAACTGGAATAGTGTTGAATTTTCAACCAGAAAGATTATTTTTCTGCCAAAAAAGACGAATTTTCAACAAAATGTATGAATTTTCAACTGGAATAGTTAAGTTTTCAGTTAAAACCATTAATTTTCAACAAAAATAAAAAAAAATTCAACAATATAGTTAAATTTTTAGCGAAAGAGATGAATTTTCAATTAAAACAATGAACCTTTAACTGATGGAAAAAATAATTTTTTTAACAAAAGAGTTTCACTCTCAACCAAATAGTTGAATTTTAAACCATAAGAAAAAAAGAATTTTCTACTAAAATAATGAATCTTTAACAGAAATAGTTGAATTTTGAACGAAAAAATTCGAATTTTCAATCAAAAAACTAATTTCCAATTGAAAAAACACAAGTTTCAACAAAACTAATAAATTTTCAACTGTAATAGTTAAATTTTCAGTTAGAAAAATTTATTTTCAAAAAAAAAAAAATTTTGAACAAAATAGTTTAATTTTTTAATCAAAGAGATGAATTTTCAATTAAACTGATGAATCATAAACAAAAAAAAGAATTTTCAACGAAAGAGTTTAACTTTCAACCAAATAGTTGAATTTAAAATCAAAAACATGAATTTTCAACTAAAATATTGAATCTTAACAGGAACAGTTGAATTTTCAACAACAAAAAAATGAAATTTCAATAAAAAAAATTAATTTTCAATTAAAAAAGAAAAAAATTTTCAAGAAACCTGTTAAATTTTTACCTGGAATAGTTAAATTTTCAGTCAAAAAAATTAATTTTTAACCCAAAAAAATTAATCTTCAACTAGAATAGTTGAATTGTAAACCAAAAATATGAAATTTCAGTTAAAATGATGAATTTTTAATGGAATAGTGTTGAATTTTCAACCAGAAAGATTAATTTTCTGCCAAAAAAGACGAATTTTTAACAAAATGTATGAATTTTCAACTGGAATAGTTAAGTCTTCAGTTAAAATCATTCATTTTCAAACCAAAAAAAAACGAATTTTCAACAAAATAGTTAAATTTTCAACCAAAGGGATGAATTGACAATTAAAATGATAAATCCTAAACTAAAAAAATGAATTTTTAACAAAAGAGTTTCACTTTCAACCAAATAGTTGAATTTTAAACCCCCAAAAAAATAATTTCTGACTAAAATATTGAATCTTTAACAAGAATAGTTGAATTTTCAAAAAAAAAAAAGAATTTTCAATGAAAAAATTAATTTTCAATTAAAAAAAAAACAAGTTTCACCAAAACTGTTACATTTTCAACTGCAACACTTGAATTTTCAGTTGAAATAATTAATTCTCAACAAAAAAAAAAAACGAATTTTCAACAAAATAGTTAAATTTTCAACCAAAGAGATGAATTTTCAAGTAAAACGATGAATCGTAAACTGAAAAATGAATTTTCAACGAAAGAGTTTAAATTTCAACCAAATAGTTGAATTTTAAACCAAAAAGACGAATTTTCAATTAAAATAATAAATCTTTAACAGGAAGAGTTGAATTTTCAACCAAAAAAGACGAAATTTCAATAAAAAAATTATTTTTAAACTAAAAAAAAAAGAAGTTTCAACAAAACTGTTCAATTTTAAAGTGTAATAGTTAAATTTTTATTTAAAAAATTTTTATTTTGAACAAAAGAAAATGAATTTTCATCAAAATATTTCAATTTTCAACCAAAGAGAAGAATTTTCAATTAAATATAAGAAAATGAATTTTCAACGAAAGAGTTTAACTTTTAACCAAATAGTTGAATTGTAAACCAAAAAGATGAATTTTCAACGAAAATAATGAATCTCTAACAGGAATAGTTGAATTTTCAAGCAACAAAAAAAAAAGAATTTTCAATGAAAAAAATTAATTTTCAATTAAAAAAAAACAAGCTTCAACAAAATTGTTAAATTTTCAACTGCAAATGATGAATTTTCTACTGCAACACTTGAATTTTCTGTTTGAAAAATTTATTTTCAACGAAAAGAAAACGAATTTTCAACAAAATAATTAAATTTTCAAGCAAAGAGATGAATTTTCAAGTAAAACGATGAATCCTAAACTAAAAAAATGAATTTTCAACGAAGTAGTTTCAATTTCAACCAAATAGTTGAATTTTAAACCAAAAAGATGAATTTTCAATAAAAAAAATAAATCTTTAACAGGAATAGTGGGATTTTAAAGAAAAAAAGACGAAATTTCAATAAAAAAATAATTTCCACAAAAAAACAAGATTCAACAAAACTGTGCAATTTTAAATTGTAACAGTTAAATTTTCAGTTAAAAAAATTCATCTTGAACAGAAGAAAATTAATTTTCAACAAAATATTTAAATTTTCAACCAAAGAGATGAATTTACAATTGAAATGATAAATCTTAAACTAAAAGAATGAATTTTCAACGAAAGAGTTTAACTTTCAACCAAATAGTTGAATTTTAAACCAATAAGATGAATTTTCAACTAAAATAATGAATCATTTACAGAAATAGTTAAAAGTATTGATTTTCAACCAAAAAAAAGAACGAATTTAAAAAAATAATAGTTAAATTTTCAACCAAGCAAATGATATTTCAACCAAAAAGATAATTTTCAATAATTATATAGTTAATAATAGTTAAGTTTTTAGTTGAAATCATTAATTTTTAACCCAAAAAAAAGAACAAATTAAAAAAAAACCGTTAAATTTTCCACCAAACAAATAATTGTTCAACCAAAAAGATAATTTTCAATTATTATATATTCAAGAATAGTTAAGTTTTTAGTTGAAGTAATTAATTTTCAACAAAAAAAAGCGAATTTTCAACTAAAGAGATGAATTTTCAATTAAAATGATGAATCTTAAATATAAAAAATGAATTTTCAACAAAAGAGTTTAACTTTCACCCTAATGGTTAAATTTTAAACCAAAAAGATGAATTTTGAACTAAAATAAAGAATCTTCAACAGGAATAGTTGAATTTACAACAACAAAAAAAAAAGAATTTTCATTGAAAAAAAAATAAATTTTCAACTAAAAAAAAACAAGTTTCAACAAAACTGTTAAATTTTCGACTGCAAATGTTAAATTTTCAACTGTCACACTTAGGGCCGGTTCCACCAAACTCGGTTAAATCAGTGGTTAACTGACGGCGGGTTAAAGTTAACGCCATAGTTAAGCTTGGGTTATCCTGTTGTGCGTTCCACCACATTTTTCGTGGGCGCGGTTAGCTAACCAGATGGTCGTTTCGAAGTAACTCCTATTTTACTTTAAATCATTCGTGTGATTGGCTACCCGTCGGTCGAATGGAAAGCAAAGCAATATGTCCGTGCGCGCCAAATCCAGGTAAGGTTGGGCCACGCTCGTGTCTACACTAACCTAAAAAAAGTGATTGTTGGTGTATGTTTTGTTCGTGATATATTAATATATCACATATAAATTCAAAAACATCTTTTTCGACTTCGTCATCAGACGATCTCAGAACTTCTTCCAAAAACTCCATATTTCACAAGAACAATGCCGTTTTTAGGTTAGAGGACGATTAAGTCGCATTAACCGATCAATTTTGACCGGTTAGATTTAACTGTGGTTAACGCGAGTTAACCGGCCGCTAAAACGTGGTGGAACGCGTAACTAGGTTTAACGGAGGATTAACTTTTTAATCGAGGTTGGTGGAACCGGCCCTTATATTTTCAGTTGAAATAATTAATTCTCAACCAAAAAAAAAAAACGAATTTTCAACAAAATAGTTAAATTTTCAACCA
>CAKNYM010042843.1:47791-71002 GCA_932195095.1 Andricus curvator | reverse complement strand
GTTGAAAATTCAACTATTTGGTTAAAAATTAATTTTTCTGGTTGAAGATTCATCATTTTAGATAAAAATTAATTTTTTGTTGTTGAAAATGAAGACTTTTGTTGAAAATTTGTCTGTTTTGGTTGAAGATTCATCATTTTAGATAAAAATTAATTTTTTGTTGTTGTTGAAAATGAAGACTATTTTGTTTAAAATTTGTCTGTTTTGGTAGAAAATTAATCTTTTGGGTTGAAAGATCAAATATTTGGTTAAAAATTAATTTTTCTGGTTGAAGATTCATCATTTTAGATCAAAATTCATTTTTGTTGTTGTTGAAAATGAAGACTATTTTGTTGAAAATTTGTCTTTTCGTAGAATTCGTCTTTTTTTTGGTTAAAAATTTATTTTTCTAACTGCAAATTGAATTATTATATTTTTGGTTGAAAATTCATTTTTTTTAGTTGAAAATTCATGTATTTTGTTAAAAATTTGTCTTTTTTGGTAGAAAATTAATCTTTTGGGTTGAAAATTCAACTATTTCGTTAAATAGCTTACATCTGAAAAAGATGCATTTTCAACCAAGCATGAAATATTTAAATTTTCAGTTAAAAGATTTGATTTTCAATAAGAACAAATAATTTTCAACAAAATAGTTAAATTTTGAACAGAAAAAAAGTTTAAAATGATTAATCAATGAAAAAAAATGATTTTTTCACAAAGTAGCTCCACTTTTAACCAAGTAGTTGAATTTTCAACTACATTTGTTATTTTTAATAAAAAAAAAAAAATTTCTACCAAAAGATATGAATCTAAAACCTAAAAAGACGAATTTTCAACTAACACAGATAAATTTCGAACTTAAAATATAATAGTTAAATTTTCAGTAAAAAAAAATAACATTCAACAGAATAAAAAAAATATATAACTAATTTTCAACGAAAGAAATGAATTTTCAATCAAAAAGATGAGTTTTCAATTTGCAGTTAGAAAAATAAATTATCGACAACAAAAACACGAATTTTTAACAAAACTGCTTAGTTTTGAACAAAAGAAATCAATTTTCAACCAGATAGTTGAATTTTGAACCTAAAAGATTAATTTTCTACCAAAAAAAGACAAATTTTCAACAAAATACATGAATTTTCAACTAAAAAATAAGAATTTTCTACCAGAAATATGATAGTTCAATTTGCGGTTAGAACAATAAATTTTCAACAACAACAAAAAAACGAATCTTTACAACAAAATTGTTTAGGTTTGAACAAAAATGAATTTTTAAGCAAATAGTTGAATTTTCAGCCCAAAAGATTAATTTTCTACCAAAAAAAGACAAATTTTAAACAAAATACATGAATCTTTAAATAAAAAAATGAATTTTTAACCGAAATTATAATTGTTCAATTTGCGCTTAGAAAAATAAGTTTTCAAGAACAAAAAAAAACGAATTTGCAATACAAAATTGTTTAATTTCGAACAAAGGAAATGAATTTATAGCCAAATAGTTGAATTTTCGACCCGAAAGATTAATTTTCTACCAAAAAAAGACAAATTATCAACAAAATAGTCTTAATTTTCAACAACAAAAAAAAGGTATTTTTCTCTAAAATGATGAATCTTCAACAAACAAAAAACTAATTTTGAACCAGATAGTTGAATTTTCAACCCAAAAGATTAATTTTCTACCAAAAAAGACAAATTTTCAACAAAATACATGATGTTTCAACTAAAAAAATGAATTTTCATAAAAAAATATAATAGTTCAATTTGCAGTTAGAAAAATAAGTTTTCAACCAAAAAAAAAAACGAATTCTACGAAAAAAGACAAATTTTCAACAAAATACATGAATTTTCAACTAAAAAAACGAATTTTCAACCAAAAATATAATAGTTCAATGTGCAGTTAGAAAAATAAATTTTTAACAAAAAAAAAACGAGTTCTACGATAAATGACAAATTTTCAACAAAACAGCCTTCATTTTCAACAACAAAAAAATGAATTTTTATCTACAATGATGAATCGTAAACCAGAAAAATTGATTTTTAACCAAATAGTTGTTTTTCTACAAAAAAAAACAATTTTCAACAAAATACATGAATCTTTAACTAAAAAAATGAATTTTCAACCAAAAATATAATAGTTCAATTTGCAGATAGAAAAATAATTTCTCAACAACAACAAAAAAACGAATTCTACCAAAAAAGACAAATTTTCAACAAAATAAGTTTTCATTTTCAAAAACAACAAGAAATGAATTTTTATCTAAAATTATGAATCTTCAACCAGAAAAATAATTTTTAACCAAATAATTGAATTTTCACCCCAAAAGGTTAATTTTCTACCAAAAAAAGACCAAATTCCCTTAAACATTGAAATATTTGGTTGAAAATTCATGTATTTTGTTGAAAATTAATATTTCGGGTTGAAAATTCAACTATTTGGTGAAAAATTAATTTCTTCTGCTTAAAATTACAGAATTTGGTTGAAAATTTGTTCTTTTTATTGAAAATTTATTTATCTAACTGAAAATTTAAGTATTCTTTTTTTTGTTGAAAATTTATCTTTTTTAGTTGAAAATTCATGTACTGTTTTAAAAATTTGTCTTTTTTAGTAGAAAATTTCGTTTAGTAGTTTTCGGTTTTAAATTGAAATATTTTTTTGGTTGAAATACAAAATATTAGATTTTTCTTTGAGAATTTATCTTTTTTGATTGGAAAGTCAACTACTTGGTTGAAAGTGGAAAGTGGTTAAAAAAATTTATTTTTGATTCATAATTAATCATTTCAGTTGAAACCCCTTTTTTTATTCAAAATTTGACTATTTTGTAAAAAAAATCGTCTTTTTTTGTAAAAAGTTAATCTTAGTTGAAAATTTACCTTTTTGGTCAAAAATTTATATCTTTGGTTAAAAATGAATTTTTTTTAAATTTAAAATTAAAAAAAAAAAATTTTTTCTTACTGAAAATTTAATTATTCTATTTTTGCATTAAATTGTTATTTCTTCGTTGAAAATTCATATATTTTATTGAAAATTCATTATTATATTTGTTAGAAATTCATTTGTTTTACTAAAAATTTCACTATTTTCTTGAAAATTAATTTTTTTTACTGAAAATTTTCAACTATTCCATTTTTTGTAAAAAAATTAATTTCTTTTTATGAAAGTATAACTACTTCTTTGAAAATTCTTTTTTTCTTGGTTGCAAATTTATTTTCATAACTGAAATTTTCACTATTCCATTTTTGCATGAAAATTGATATTTTGTTGTTGAAAATTCATGTGTTTTGTTGAAAACTTGTCTTTTCTTGGTAGAAAATTAATCTTTTGGGTTGAAAATTTAACTATTTGATTAGACATTTTTTTGAGTTGAATATTCATTATTTTAGTTAACAATTTATTTCTTTAACTTAAAATTTAACTATTTAGTTGAAAATTTATTTTTTTGTTAGTTGAAAATTAATTTAATTTATATTTTTGTTTGAAAATTCACCTTTTTTGTTAAAAATTCATATTTTCGGGTTGAAAAGTCATTTTTTTCCAAACTTTTCTTACAAATTTTTCGGAGGTGTTTGTGTATTAAAAATTCCATATGTTGTATGAGATTTTTTTCTTTATTGACTGAAAAAGCTTTCTTGGTCTAGATTTCAATTATCAATTGTTTATTTTATAGGTTTTCGTTATTATTTATATTTCAATCTGATTAGTTTATAAATTTACAGGTGAGTTGTGTAATTGTGTGATGAAAAGTCCTGAAAAATAAACTTACCGACACTTTAAAATTTCCGAATTAAAAAATTCCTGAATAATAAAATTCCCGAATTGTAAAATTCCCGAATAATAAAACTCCCGAATTATAAAATTCCCGAATAATAAAGTTCCTGAATAATAAAATTCCCGACAGAAAATTGCCGAATTATAAAATTTCCATACTAGAAAATTCCCGAATTTAAACAATTAAAAAAAATTATAAAATTATTTATTTATTAAAAATAGAACAATGAAATATTTTTATCAAAAAAATTAAATTATTCTTAATGTTCAAAGTTTCTAAAATTATTGTTTGTATTTAAAATAACAATTGAAACAAATTTTCATCCAGAAATATATATTTTTTCAATTATTGTTATTTTAAGTTCAAACAATAATTTTAGAAACATTAAATTTTTTTCATCAAAATATTTGATTATTGTATTTTTAATAAATAAATAATATTTATTAAAAAAATTGCAATTGTTTAAATTCGGGAATTTTCTAGTTCGGTTATTTTATACTTCGTCAATTTTCTTTCGGGAATTTTCAATTTCGGTAATATTATAAACTGTTGGGAATTTTGTTATTCGAAAATTTTTCCAATTTGGTTATATTATAAACTGTTGGGATGACTAAAAATCCTAAAAAATAAAATTCCCGAAACTGTAAAATTACCGAATAATAAAATTTCCGAATAATAAAATTCCCGAATAATAAAATTCCCGAAAGTTTATAATATTACCGAAATATAAAATTGCCGAATTATAAAATATCCGTACTAGAAAATTCCCGAATTTAAACAATTAATTTTGTTATGAATATTATTTATGGATTAAAAATAATATAATCAAATATTTTTATTAAAAAAATTATTTTTAAAGTTTAAAGTTTCTAAAATTATTGTTTTGATTTAAAATAACAATAATGATAATATTTTCATCCAGAAATAAATTTTCTTTTATTATTGTTATTTTGAATCTAAAAAATAATTTTAGAAACTTTAAACAGTAAAAATATTTGATTATCGTATTTTTAATAAATAAATCATATTTATGAAAAAAAATTAATTTTCAAATTGAGGAATTTTATAATTCGTGAATTTTATAGTTCAGATATTTTATAATTCGGCAATTTTCTGTCAGGAATTTTATTATTCGGCAATTTTCAAATTGGTTAATATTATAAACTGTTGGGAATTTTATTATTCGGAAATTTTTCCAAATTAGTTATATTATAAACTGTTGGGATGACTGAAAATCCCGAAAAATAAAATTCCCGACACTGTTAAATTATCGAATAATAATATTCCCGAATTAGAAAATTCCCGAGTAATGAAATTCCCGAATAATAAAATTCTCGAACAGTAAATAATATTACTAAATTGGGAAATTCCCGAATAATAAAATTCCCGAGAGTTTATAATATTACCGAATTTGAAAATTCCCGAAATCTAAAAATCCCGACAGAAAATTGCCGAATTATAAAATATTCGTACTAGAAAATTCCCTAATTTAAACAATTATTTTTTATGAATATTATTTATTGATTAAAAATAATATAATCAACTATTTTGATTAAAAAAAGTATTTTTAAAGTTTCTAAAATTATTGTTTGGATTTAAAATAACAATAATGATAATATTTTCATCCAGAAATAAATTTTCTTTAATTATTGTTATTTTTAATATAAACAATAATTTTAGAAACTTTAAACAATGAAAATATTTTTTGTAAAAATATTTGATTATTGTAGGTATTTTTAATAAATAAATCATATTTATAAAAAAAAAAAACTTTTCAAATTGAGGAATTTTCTAATTCGGGAATTTTATAGTTCAGATATTTTATAATTCGGCAATTTTCTGTCAGGAATTTTATTATTTGGGAATTTTCAAATTGGTTAATATTATAAACTGTTGAGAATTTTATTATTCGGAAATTTTTCCATTTTGGTTATATTATAAACTGTTGGGATGACTGAAAATCCCGAATTAGAAAATTCTCGAGTAATGAAATTCCCGAATAATAAAATTCTCGAACAGTTTATAATATTACTGAATTGGGAAATTCCCGAATAATAAAATTCTCGAGAGTCTATAATATTACAGAATTTGGAAATTCCCGAAATCTAAAATTCCCGACAGAAAATTGCCGAATTATAAAATATCCGTACTAGAAAATTCCCGAATTTGAACATTTAATTTTTTTATGAATATTATTTACGGATTAACAATAATATAATCAAATATTTTTATTCAAAAAATTATTTTTAAAGTTTCTAAAATTATTGTTTGGATTTAACATAACAATAATGATAATATTTTCATCCAGAAAATTTTTTTTTTAATTATTGTTATTTCAAATATAAACAATAATTTTAGAAACGTTAAACAGTAAAAATATTTGATTATTGTATTTTTAGTAAATAAATAATATTTATGAAAAAAAAATTAATTTTTGAATTGAGGAATTTTATAGTACAGATATTTTATAATTCGGCAATTTTCTGTCGGGAATTTTATTATTTGGGAATTTTCTAATTCCGTAGTATTATAAACTGTTTGGGAATCTTATCATTCGGGAATTTTCTAATTCGGGAATTTTGTTATTCGGGAATTTTATAATTCTGGAATTTTCCGATTCGGGAATTTTATTATATTTGGAAATTTTATTATTTGGGAATTTTACAGTGTCGGGAAATTTATTTTTCGGGATTTTTCAGTCGTCCCGGAATAATATTATTTATTTAGGACACAAGTTTAGAATTTAGCCTTTGAATTTAAATATTTTTTCTTTTTTTTCAGTCGATTACATAGATGTGGATTTCACGTTATGGCTTTCGTGGCTTTTAATGCCACTTATCATAACGTTTTTACTTCCGCTGATGATTGTGATACTTCTCTACGTTACAGCCTCGATACTCTATGTTTACAAAATACATAGGTGTGTATATTCTCAGCTATTAATTAATTAATTAATTACAAATATCTGAAAATCGTTTCACCTTTCACTCGAAAAAATTAATTTTAAAATTATGAGAATGAAAACTGGACGAGCAACTGGATAAGGACCATTTGGTTTTTCCACAATCAAACACAAGCATTAGAAAAAAATTTTCAACACCCTGAAATGTTGTAATTAATGACCACATACAAATCCCATAATTTTAAGTCAATATTTCAAAATGTATATAGAAATAATTTTACTTCTGGTCCTTATAGAGTTCTTAAATTCCCAAGAAATTATGCGTTTTTTCTTATTTAGAATTAATTTTCTTAACTGGAAATGTAACTGTTCTATTTTTTTGTCGAAAATTTATCTTTTTTGATAGAAATTTAATCTTCTTGGTTGAAAATTATACTATTTCGTTGAGAATTTACTTTAATTTGATTGAAAATTAATTTTCTTACTAAAAATTTAACTATTCTATTTTTAATTGAAAATTTATCTGCTTTCTGTAAAAATGTAACTATTTGTTAAAAATCCGTCTTTTTGGTAAAAGAGTACTCTCATTAGTTGAAATTTCATCTTTTTGGTTAAAAATTCATTTCTTTGGTTGAAAATTTAACTGTTTCGTTGAAAATTCGTTATTTTTTTCGTTGAAAATTTATTTTACTAACTGAAAATTATCCTACTTTATTTTTGGTAGAAAAATTAACTTTTTAGTTTAAAATTCATGTAATCGGTTCAAAATTAATTTTTTTTAGTTGAAAATTCACTTTAACTATTCAATTTTGTGTGGAAAATTTACCTTTTTTGATAGAAATTTAGTAAAAAATTTAACTCTTCTATTTTTTGCTAAGAATTCATTTCTCTCATTGGAAAAAAAACTATTTAGTTGAAAATTCTTTTTTTTTTTTTGTTAAAAGAAAATTCATCTTTGCAAAATCCACTATTTGGTCTAAATTTCATATTTTTGGTTGAAAATTCATCATTGTGATTAAAAAGTAATTTCTTTGGTTTAAAATTCGTTTCTTTTTAGTCGAAAATTAATCTTTTTAACTGAAGATATAACTATTACATTTTCGCTTGAAATTTTATATTTTTAGTTGAAAATACATTAATTTTGCTGAAAACTCGTTTTTTTTTTAATTTACTTTTCTGACTGCAAATCGACAAATTATATTTTTGGTTTGTAAATTGATCTTTTTAGTTTCAAATTAAATTATTTTGTTGAGAATTCATTTTTTTGGTTGAAAATTGATTGTCTTAACTGAAAATTTAACTCTTCTATTTTTGATTAAACAATAATTTTTTTTAATAAAAAAAAATATTTCGTTGAAAATTCGTTTATTTTTTTGTTGAACATTTATTTTTCTGACATTTGAAATATTCTAATTTTAATTGAAATTTGATTTTTTTTAGTAAAAGATTCATTTCTCTGGTTGAAAATTTAACTGTTTTGTTGAAAATTCGTTTTTTTTTTGGTTGAAAGTTTATTTTACTAACTGAAAATGATCCTAATTTATTTTTGGTAGAAAATTTAACTTCTTAGTTTAAAATTCATGTAATTGGTTCAAAATTATTTTTTTTTAGTTGATAATTCACTTTAACTATTCAAATTTTTGTGGAAAATTTACCTTTTTTGATAGAAATGTAATTTTTTTCATGAAGAAGTTATCTGTTTAGTAAAAAATTTAACTCTTCTATTTTTTGTTAAGAATTCGTTTCTCTCATTGAAAAAAAAACTACTTAGTTGAAAATTCTTTCTTTTTTTTTATAGAAAATTCATCTTTTGGATTGAAAAATCCACTATTTGGTCTAAATTTCATATTTTTGGTTGAAAATTCATCATTGTGATTAAAAATTAATTTCTTTGGTTGAAAATTCGTTTCTTTTTAGTCGAAAATTAATCTTTTTAACTGAAGATATAACTATTCCATTTTCGCTTGAAATTTTATATTTTTAGTTGAAAATAAATTAATTTTGCTGAAAATTCGTTTTTTTTTAAATTTACTTTTCTGCCTGCAAATTGAAGAATTATATTTTTGGTTTGTAAATTGATCTTTTTAGTTTAAAATGGAATTATTTTGTTGAGAATTCATTTTTTTGGTTGAAAATTGATTGTCTTAACTGAAAATTGAATTCTTCTATTTTTTGTTAAAAAATCATTTTTTTTAATGAAAAAAAATATTTCGTTGAAAACTCGTTTCTTTTTTTTTAGATGAAAATTCATGTACTTTGTTGAAAATGATTCTTTTATCGTAGAAAATTAATCTTTTGAGTTGAAAATTTAACTATTTGGTTAAAAATTCATATTTTTGGTTGAAGATTCATAATTCCAGTTAAAAATTCATTTCTTTGGTTGAAAATTTATCTTTTCGACTTGAAAATACAGCTAAAATGTTGAAAATTGGTTGAAAATTCATCATTGTGATTAAATATTAATTTCTTTGGTTGAAAATTCGTTTCTTTTCAGTTGAAAATTAGTGTTTTAAACTGACGATATAACTATTCCATTTTCACTGAAAATTAATATTTTTAGTTGAAAATAAATTAATTTTGCTGAGAACTCGTTTTTTTTTAATTTACTTTTCTGACTGCAAATTGAAATATTATATTTTTGGTTTGTAAATTGATCTTTTTAGTTTAAAATTGAATTATTTTGTTGAGAATTCATTTTTTTTGTTGAAAATTGATTGTCTTAACTGAAAATTTAATTCTTCTATTTTTTTGTTAAAAAACCATTTTTTTAATGGAAAAAAATATTTCGTTGAAAACTCGTTTCTTTTTTTGTTCAACATTTATTTTTCTGAAAATTTAACTATTCTATTTCTAATTGAAAATTTATCTGCTTTCTGTAAAAATTTAACTATTTGTTGAAAATCCGTCTTTTTGGTTAAGAATTCATTTCTTTGGTTGAAAATTTAACGTTTTTGTTGAAAATTCGTTATTTTTTTGGTTGAAAATTTGTTTTACTAACTGAAAATTATCCTACTTTATTTTTGGTAGAAAATTTAACTTTTTAGTTTAAAATTCATGTAATGGGTTCAAAATTAATTTTTTTTAGTTGAAAATTCACTTTAACTATTCAATTTTTTGTGGAAAATTCACCTTTTTTGATAGAAATTTAGTAAAAAATTTAACTCTTCTATTTTTTGTTAAGAATTCATTTCTCTCATTGGAAAAAAAACTCTTTCTTGTTTGAAAATTCAACGACCTGGTTGAAAGTTGAACTACTTTATTAAAAATAAATTTTTTTGTGAATATTCATCATTTTGTAGTTGAAAATTCATCTTCAGAGTGGAACATTTAACCAGTTTTTTTTAACTGAAAATATAACTATTTCATTTTTGGTTGGAAATTAATATTCTTAATTGAAAATTGATCTTTTCCATTTGAAAATTCAACTATTAGGTTGTAAATTCATCTATTTTGTTGAGAATTAAACTATTTTGCTGAAAATTCGTCTTCTTTGATTGAATTTAACTGTTTTTTATTTAAAATTGAAATAGTTTTTGATTGAAATATCAATATTACAGGTTTCGTTGAGAATCATCTTTACGGTTTGAAAATACAACAATTTAGTAGAAAATTAAATTATATAGTTGAAAATTCATCATTTTGTTTAAAAATTCAACCATTTTGGTATAAAATTAAACTGTTTGCTTAAAAATTAAATTATTTATTTGAAAAATTAGTTAATTGGCATAAAATTAACTTTTTTGTTGAAAATTCATAGTGTCGAGTGGAAAATTGAACTGTGTTTTGGAAAATTCATCCATTTTGTGGAAAATTCGTCTTTTTGGATAGAACATTAATCTTATTTTTTGAAAATTCATCCTTTTGGCTGTAGAAAAACTATTTTGATAACAATTCATTATTTTTAGTTAATCTTAACTGGTAGAAAATTAGTTTTTTTTTGTTGAAAATTAATTTTTTTAACTGAAAATGTAATTATTCTATTTTTGGTTAAAAAATATTTTTTTTTTTTACTTGAAAATTCTACTATTTGGTTAAAAATTAAATTATTTATTTGAAAAATTAGTTAATTGGCATAAAGATAACTTTTTTGTTAACAATTCGTGTTTTTTGTTGAATCCAGCCTGTTGAAAATTGTTTTTTTTTTGTTTGTTTAAAATTAATTTTTTCAACTGAAAATGTAACTATTTCATTTTTGGTTGAAAACTTATGTTGTTTTTTTGTTAAAGTCAGCTATTTTGTTAAAAATTCATCTCTCTTGATTAAAAATTACATTCTTGTTGAAAATTCATCTTTTTAGGTTTAAAATTCAACTATTTTATTGAGTCATCTTTTTTGGTAAAAAATGTAACAGTTTTGTTGAAAATTCGTCTTTTTAAATTAAAAAATCATACATAAGAAAAGAAATAATATAAATTCAATTACCATTAACTTATAAAAAAATGTATTCATTAGGAAACTAATTTTGATTAAAAATAATTGAATACTTTCCAATAAAAAGTAAAAACTCAAGTTTAAGTATTTTCTTTACAAAAATCAAATTTAAGCAGTTCGAAAAAAATGCGGTGACTTTTAAAAAAATGTCCTCATATTTTCAGGTTTTTTAACGTATCAAAAACTTCCTTGAGAATTCCTAGGGTGGTCCAAAAATGCATTGGACTTTGTTTTTCGATTTTTCGTACATAAAAGATACATCAAATAATAATTTCTACTGATAATTAGATGTTTAAATAAATTGTTTAAACACTTAATTATTGTTTAAAGCAATTTCCTCTTAGAATGGAGTCAGAAAGTCGTGGTTTTCCGAAATTTTCAAGTTTTCAGTCAGATCGAGGCAATAATTTATCAAATTTAACGGAAATAATTGTTTAAATAATTTTGTATCATCTATAATAATAATCTCTCAGAATAATGCTAGAAATTTGCATTTTTTTCTGAAAAATTTCACTTTTTGTCCACTTTTCGATTAGAGTGAGGTAATAATTAATTCAAGTTAACAAACATAATTGTTTGAACAATTAATTTTTTTTTGTTATAATATTATCTTTAAATAATTCTAGAAAGTTGCGTTTTTTCTGAAATATTCAACTTTGCATTGGCTTTTTAGTTATGAACAAATAATAAATAAACAATAGAGAGAATAGTTTTTTAAACAATCTCTTTCTTTTTTGTGAATATATTTTTCTGAAATAAATTAGATATTTGATATATTCGTCAAATTTTCTATATTTATCATATTAAATTAAATTTTGCTGGAAGTAGTTACTAAGAGCCTTTTTGTGTAAATTAATATTAATATTTAATATTTTTTCTTAACTAAAAAGTCAAAGAAAAGTTGAAAATTTAAGAAAACCCCGCAACTTCCTAGCATTACTCTAAGTGAAGATAGTTATAAACAATAATACATTGTTTAAACAAATATATTTGTTAAATTCTATTAATTATTACTTTAATAAGTAAAGAGTGGACAAAAAGTTGAAAATTTTACAAAAAACGCAACTATCTAGCTCTAATATAGGAGAAGATTGTTATAAACAATAATAAGTTGTTTACAAAATTGTGCTAGTTAAACTTGATTAATTATTACTTCACCCTAAATGAAAAGCTGAAATAATGTTGAATTTTTCAGGAAAATCCGCAACTTTCTAGCATTATTCAAAGAGAATATTATTAAAAATAATAATAAATTGTTTAAACTATTATGTTTGTTAACTAGAATTAATTATTGCCTCACTATAATTGAAAATTCGACAAAAAGTGGCAAAGTTTAGAAAGAAACTGCAACTTCCTAGCAGCATTCTAAGAGAATATTATTATAAATGATAATAAATTGTTTAAAAAATTATTTCTGTTAAATTTAATTGATTATTGCCTCGCTCTAACTGAAAAGTTGAAAATAAGTTGAAAAATTAGGAAAAACCGCGACTTTCTGACTCTATTTGAAGAGAAAATTGCTAAAAACAATAATAAATTGTTTAAAGAATTTATTTAAACATTTAATTATCAGTAGAGAGTAGAATTTTATGTACAAAAGTTGAAATGATTTCAAAAAATTGTAAACAAAATATAGATTTTTGAAGATTTTGAAATAAAATTTTGAAGCTTCTTAAGGATTTTAAAAGGTTTCAAAAGATTTGAAAATTTAAAATAATTAATATTAAGAGAATATTAAAAAATATTTCAAAAGATTTCCACAATTGAAAAAAAGTAATCTGGAAAATTTTAAGGCAGTTTATTAATTTGGCAGGATTTTTTAAAAATTGTAGGCAAAATTCTAATTATTTTTGACGATATTTAAAAGTTTTGAAAGAATCTCAAAAATAATTTAAAATTTGAAGAGTTCTAAAAATTTTAACAAAATATGGATTTTTTAAGATTCCGAGATAAAATTTTGAAGCTTTTTAAGGATTTTGAAAGGTTTTAAGATTAAAAAAAAATTTCTTAAGATTTTTGGGAAAATTGAAAATAATTTTTTATTTTGAAAAATGAAGTTAAAGAGAACATTGAAACATATTTTAAAAAATCTCAAATGATTTCCTAAATTTTTGGATAATAATGTAGAAAATTTTACACGATTTCAAAACCTTTCTGAAAATTTCGAAAAAAAATTTAGAAGATTGTATGGCCATTTTTTTTATTTTGATATATTTTCAAAAATTTTATACAAAATTCGATTCATTTAAAAGTTGTGAAAGAATTTCAAAAATAATTCAAAATTTAATAAGGTTTCAAAAAATTGTAAAGAAAATCTAGATTTTTGAAAATTTCAAAATAAAATTTTGAAGCTTTTTAAGGATTTTAAAAGGTTTTAAAAGATTTGAAAATTTAACAAAATTAATTTAAAGAGAATATTAAATAATATTTCAAAAAATTTCCACAATTGGAAAAAAGTAATCCGGAAAATTTTAAGGCAGTTTTTTAATTTTGCAGGATTTTTTAACAATTGTAGGCAAAATTCTAATTATTTTTGAAGATATTTAAAAGTTTTGAAAGAATCTCAAAAATAATTTAAAATTTGAAGATTTCTAAAAATTTTAACAAAATGTGGATTTTTTAAGATTCCGAGATAAAATTTTGAAACTTTTTAAGGATTTTGAAAGTTTTTTTTTTAAAAGGATTTTAAAAGCACTCAAGGTATTTTAATACATTTTCCAGGATTTAGAAAAGTATCATCAGATTTCGTGTAATTCCACGTGATTTTGTAATATTTTAATGCATTTTAAAGAATTTATTCACCCTGAATTCTTATTATTTTATCCTGAATTATTATAGATTCTTTTGAATTCTTCTAAATTCACTCAATTCTACACAAGTGAATGGATTTTAAAAAGGTTTTTGTTTAATTGTTTTGAATTCACTTGATTGTTTTTTAAGTTCAGTTTGATTTTTTATTAATTTCATCGAATTCTTTTCGTTTTCTTTAAATTCCTCTAAATTCACTCAAATTTTACTGAAATAAATGGATTTTTTAGATGTAAAAAAAAATTCCAATTCATTTGAATTCTTTTGAATTGTTTTGCAGTCATTAGTTACTTTTTAGGTTAGACATTAGTAGGGTTTCAAAGATTTTAAATTATTTCTTCGAATTCACCCTGATTTCTCATTAATTTACCGTAAATTCTTTTAAATTCTTTCAAATTCTCTTGAATTTTTTTTAATTCACTTGAATTCACTTTAATTGATCCTGAAGTCTTTAAACTTCACCTTGAATTCTTAGACATTTCATTAAATTCTTTTGAATTCTCTTAACTTTTTCTAAGCTTATTTCAGATTTACTGAATTCAGTGAAATTTTTTCATATTTTTAAATTGTTTTTAATTCATTTGAATTTTTTTAATTCGCCTTGAATTTTTATGAATTTCATAGAATTCTTCTCGTTTCCCTTAAATTCCCTTAAACTCCTCAAAATTCATTACAATTTCACGGAAATCAATGGAATTATTTTGATTTTTCTAATCTTTTCCGATTCATTTGAATTGTTTTGTAGTTATTAGTCACTTTTTTGGTTAAGAATCAGAAGGGTTTCAAAAATTTGAAATTATTTTTTGGAATTCACCCTGAAATCTTATTAATTTACCCTAAATTCTTCGAAATTCTCTTCAATTTTTTTAATTCACTTGAATTCTTCCAAATTTACTCAATTCTACTTTAATTGATTCTGAAGTCTTTAAACCTCATCTTGAATTCTTAGACATTTCATCAAATTCCTTTGAATTCTATTGAATTTTATTTTTCTAAACTTATTTCAAATTTACTGAATTCAGTGAAATTTTTCATATTTTTAAATTCTTTTCAATTCATTAGAATTTTTTTTTGAATTCACCTTGAATTTTTATGAATTTCATCGAATTCTTCTCGTTTATCTTAAATTCCTCTAAATTCATTCCAATTTTACGGAAATCAATGGAATTTTTTTAACTTAAAATTTTTTTTTTAATTCATTCGAATTCGTTGGAATTTAAAAGATATTTAGAAATTTTAAAAGTTTTTAACAGATAAACAATTCAAGTTGTCCTGGAAAATTGAACCAGCTTGACCTGGAAAAACCTGGATTTTTAAATCGAGTTTAATTAATTTTTTTTTTCATAAGTTACTTAAAAAATTATTATTTTTTTGATTTCAGAGCAAGATTAAGACAGGCTTATGAAGCCGATTGGAAGGAAGCAGGAAGCAAAGTCGTTGCAGCCATTTGGGATGCCCATGGTTGGATTTGGCACGGTACAAAATATAAATATTTATTACATTAAAAAGAAATAAGAACCTAAGAGGGTCTTCGTTTTTTTTAAATATCAAAAAATGATTTTAAATCTGAAAAAAGTTCAAAAATATTTAAAGAAAATATAGATTTTTGAAGATTTGGCATTAAAAATCCTTAGCTTTTAAGGGTTTCTAAAGGGTTTGTGATAATAAAATTGTCTTCTCAGGATTCCAGAGAAAATGTCCAATTTTGTTTATTTCGAAAAATTAATGTTAAGAAAGTATTTAAAAAGATTTAAAAACATTTCAAATAATTTCTTAAAATACCGAAAAAGAATGTAAAATATTTTAAAGCAAAATTGTTCAATTTTGCAAGATTATAAAATTTTATAAAAAATTTGAATAATTTTAAGATATTTTTAAAAGTTTTGAAAAGATAAAAAATAATATTAAACTAAAAAAGATTGCAACAAACTTACAACAAAATGTAGATTTTTGAAGATTTGGAACAAAAAATTTAGAAACTTAATTTTGAAAGGTTTCAAGAGAATACAAACATTTTCCTACGATTTCTGGAAAATTTTTAAATAATTTTTTATCATATAAAATTTATTTCAAGAGGATATTTACAAAAATTTCATAACATGCCATAAGATTTCCAACATTTTTAAAAAAGAATCTGGAAGATTTTAAGGCAATTTTTTTAAATTTCACAGCATTTTTTCAAAATAGGAAATATTCGATATTCAGAAGCGATTTCTCAACCGATTTGAAATTTTTTTTTGAATTAAAGCTAATAAAATTCCGCATAATTCTGTAATTGTATAAATAATTATCCACAGCAGGTATTTATGATGAAATAAATCAAGTTTTTTCTACTCAATTGGATAAAAATTATACGAAAAGGTGACTTGCTTATCAGATGTAGTCATCCATTAACAATTCGTGATTGTTTAAACAAATTTAATTCACAAATGCACTGTCTGGCTATTTTTAGAGGTAAAAAATTGATTTTTTTTAACGTAATGAAGTGTAAATAATTTCTAGATTTTTAAGGAGCTTACTTGACAATACACAATTTTCATTATTAACAACATTTATTTAAACAAATTTTTATCATCTTAGGCATTTTTTAAGAAGTATTGTCTTACTCCCCCCCCCCACCAAAAAAAGTAATGTAGTTAAAATTCTATCAAAATATAGGAAAGAGGATGATTTTCATGAAAATAGTTGAATTTTTAACTTATGAAGGATAAATTTATAACAAAAACTGGAATAGTGAAATTTTCAGATAAAAAAAGATTAGTTTTTATACAAAAAAAAAAGAAAGGAATTTAAAAAAAAGTTAAATTTCAAAGCAAAGAGGTGAAACAGGGTGGAGACTTGACCGGGAAACCGGAAAAGACCGGGAAATGACCTGGAGTTTTATTGACCGGGAAAAAACCGGGAAATGACCGGGAATTTAATTTAAAAACCGGGAATTTACTTCTGATCATAGCAAAATTCAAGAAATATAATTTCACTTGGAACAGGGAATGTTTTACATGGAATGGGAATTTTTTAAAGGAATTATAATTCGGATTGAGAAAAAAGGAATTTTTAAAAATCCCTCTTTCAAGTCAGAATTCGTCACAATTTGAAAGTTCCCTCTTCTAAATTTTAGGTAATAAAAGTACTTCAAGCAGTTTTCAGAGTAGAAGTAGAATTTCAAAGAAGAAATATTTCTGAATTATAATAGAATTTTTTTTACATTGTTCGTTGCGAATTCATCGTTTTTTAGTTAGAAATTCAACTACTGGGTTAAAAGTTAAACTTTTGTTAAAAATTAATTTATCTTTTTTTGATAAAAATTCAACTATTTGGTTGAAAATTGATATTTTTCATTTAATAACTAAACTATTTGTTTGAAAATGTATGTACTTTGTGGAAAATTCATCTATTTTTGTAGACAATTAAACTTTATGGTTGACAATTCATCTTTTTGGCATAAAATTAAACTATTCCAGTTAAAGATTCATCATTTCAGTTGAAGATTCATCATTTTATTTGAAAATTCACCAGTTTGCTTGAAAATTAATTTCTTTAAACGAAAATTTAACTGTTCCATTCTGAGTTGAAAATTAAAATTTTCAAGTTCGGAATTCTACAATTTGGATAAAAATTTGTCTTTTTAATTGAAAATTTAACTATTCCGATGAAAATTCATGTATTTTGTTAAAAAATCGATTTTTTTGTTGGTAAAAAATTATCTTATTTTTCTTTGAAAGTTAATCTTCTTGTTTAAAAATTCTCCTTTTCGATTAAAAATTCAAGTATTCCAGTAAAATATTTATTATTTTAGTTGAAAATTCATCTTTTAGGTTTGAAATAAAATTATTTGGTTGAAAGTTAAGCACTTTTGTTAAAAATTAATTTTTTTTTTAGTTTAAAATCGATCGTTTTAATTAAAAATTCATTTCTTTGGTTCAAAAATGAGCTGTTTGATTGAAAATTTGTTTTTTCTTTGGATGTTTTTCGGTTGAAAATTATTATTTTTTTTTTTCAACTGAAAATGTAACTATTAATCCAGTTGAATATTTCATAATTTTAGTTCAAAATTCATGTCTTTGGTTGAACATTCATTTTTGACTAAAAATTTGATTATTTAATTTTTGGTTAAAAAATTATCTTTGTTAGTTGAAAATTCGTCTTTTTTGGTAGAAATAAATCTTCTTGGTTGAAAATTAATCTTTTTGGTCAAAAATTCAATTATTCTAGTTAATGATTCATCATTTCAGTTAAAAATTCATCTTTCTGGTTTGAAATTCAACTATTGCAGTTAAATATTTACAATTTTATTTGAAAATTCATCACTTTGTTCGAAAATGTAACTATTATTTTGAAAGTTAGTTTTTGTTGTTGTTAAAAGTTAGTTTTTTTTTGTTGAAACTAATTTTTTTAACTGAAAATTTAACTTATTCCAATTGAAAATTGGTTCAGTTTAAGATTCCTTGTTTTAGTTGAAAACTCTTATGTTTGGTTTACAAATAATTTTTTAAACTAAAAATGTTACTATTCCATTTTCAATTGAAAATTATTATTTTTTCAGTTCAAAATTTAACTATTTGGTTGAAAATTTGACTTCTTTTATTAAAACTTCAAACCTTTCTTTAAAAGTTAATGTATTTGGTTGAAAAATTGTATTTTTGGGTAGAAAATTAATCTTTTTATTTAAAATGAAATCTTCTTTAAAAATTCGTCTTTTTGGTTGAAAATTCGAGTGTTCCATTTAAATATTCATCATTTTAGTTGAAAATTTATCTTTTTGGTTTAAAATTTAACTATTCCAGATAAAGATTCATAATTTGATGTGAAAATTTATCACTTTGGTTGAAAATTGAACTATTTTATTGAAAATCAGTTTTTTTTTTTGTTGAAATTTAATTTTTTCAACTGAAAGTTTAACTTTTCCATTTTTTTGTAAAAAAATTGATATTTTTTAGTGGAAAATTTAAGTATTTTTTTCAAAATTCATTTATTTTGCAACGTTTTGTTCTGTTGTGTTAAAAGATGTTTAGAACGAACATCATGAATTAAAATAAATGTTTGCGTTTTGCGGCAAATATAAATATGTTACTTTGAGTTGACCGGGAAAATTGAAAAACTTGACCCGGGAAAACCGGGAAATGACCGGGAATTTGAAATCGTCCGCCGAATCGCCACCCTGTGAATCTTCAAAAAATATAAATTTCTATCAAACTAATTCAACTTTCACTGAAGTAGTTGAATTTTAAATTAAAAGAGATTAATTTTTTATTGAATATTTAAAAAAAATTGAGAACCTAATCCTTTTAGCAGAAAAGTTGTTGCAGCCCTTTAGGATGCCATGGTTGATTTTGGCACGGTACAAAATATGAATGTTTACTAAATATTAAAAAAAAAATAATTAAAAAAAAATTGAGAACCAAATCCTTTTATAGGGTGTTCAGCGACCTCGAAACCCTTGAAAACCTGGAATTCTTGAATTTTTTGTAACCTTGAAAACCTCGAAATCTTGAATTTTTCAGGAGAACCTTGAATAAAATTTTCTTTTTCTTTTAAAGCAGTTATTTTATTGAAATGCGAAAAGTAATTAAAATCTATTAGTCTCTTATGAAAGAAAAATCTCCTTTAGAAGAAATCTTGCCACTGAAAAGTGTTTTATTTATCAAGATATAATTTATCTTGTACTCATTACAGAATAAATAAAGAGATTTCTAGGCATTTTTGTGTAGAATTTACCAATTATTTTATAGATTGCAATGAATAGACTAAATTGTGAATAATTCTATAAGTTTTTATTTCGTTCCCGCTAATATAGAATGTTAAAGTATACATTTTTTGTGATATTCAACTTACAAATTATATATTATTATTATTATTATTATTATTAGTTAAAAATTTCGATGTTAATTCAGTTTCAGAATTAGAATGAGTCATGGCCATATAACAGATTTTTCAAAAGTTTCACCACTAGGTTTTTGAGTGTACACCAGATTACAAAACATTACTGAAGGTTTCAAAATATTAAAAAAAATTCAAAATATTGAAAAGGATTTTGAACATTTTATAAAGATTTCACGGATTTCAAAAATTTTTAAAAGGTGTTTGCACCAGATTTTAAAGATTTAAACACGTTTCGAAGATTTGAAACAATTTCAAAAGGTTTCAACAAATTTTAGAAGATTTGAAAAGATTTCACAAACAAAGATTTAAGAAATATTTCGCAAATATTTCAAAAGATTTGAGAAAGATTTCAAACATTTCACAAAAATGTCGAACATTTTCAAAAATTTTAAATCTTTCAAAATATTTCAAAGATTTTACACAGATTAAAACTATTTTAATGATTCCAAAGATTTCAGAAAGATTTTGCAAATATTTCAAAACGTTTTAACGATTTTAAACCATCTTAAATATTTCAATGATTTCAAGCGAATACGAAAGATTTCACAAATATTTCAAAGATTTTAAACTGTTTCAAAAGGTTTCAACAAATTTGAGAAGATTTCAAAAGATTTCAATGATTTCAAACGAACACAAAAGATTTCACAAATATTTCAAAGAATTTAAGGATTTCAAATATTTTACAAAAATTTAAAAAGATTCTAAAAGATTTCACAGAAATTTCAAGATTTCACAAAGATTTCAAGTGATTTAAAAAGATTTCAAAAATTTCATAAAGATTTCAAAGACGACTTATGTTTGCAAAAAAGTAAGAATTTTTTTATATTCCTCTTTTTTTTAAATTAATCTTTTTGGATTAAAAATTCAATAGTTTTGTAGAAAAACAATTCTTTCTAACATGAAAATTAAAAGAAAAATCAAAAGAAAATTCTACTATTCTGTAGAAAATTAACTTTCTTGCTGAAAAATTATATTTTTGGGTTGCAAATTAAACTGTTTTATAGATAATTCAACTACTTGGTTGAAATTTCAAATACTTCGTTAAAAAGTTTTTTAAACATATTTACCTCTAGTTAAAAATTTAACGTTTTTTGAAGATCAGTTTTTTTTATTTTATAAATTAATCTTTTTATCTGAAAATTTAACTATTCTTTTGTTAAAAATTCATATTTTTTGGTCAAATTCGACCGCTTTGCTTAAAAAAGTAGTAGTTTTTTTTTCATAAAAAAAATGATTTTTCAACCAAAAATAGAAGAATTAAATTTTAAGTTGAAACAATCAATTTTCAACCAAAAAAATAAATTCTCAACAAAATAATTCAATTTTAATTGAATTTTCTACAAAAAAAAGTTTCAATAAAATATATAATTTTTCAAGTAAAAAATGTAAATTTACAATTCAAAAATAGAAATGTTTCTATTTGCAATTATAAAAGTAAATTTGAAATAAGAAAAAAAATTTTAACAAAATTAATTAATTTTCAAATAAAAATATAAATTTTCAAGAAAAATGAAATGGTTACATCTTCAATTCAACAAACTGATTTTCAACTATAAAGAAACGAATTTTCAACAAAAGAAATTAATTTTTAATCACAATGATGAATTTTCAACAAAAAATATGAATTTTTGACCAAATAGTGGAATTTTCAACCTAAGAGATGAATTTTCTATCAACAAAAAAACGAGTTTTTAACTCAATAGTTTTTTTTTCAACCAAAGAAATGAATTCTTAACAAAAAATATAATAGTTAAATTTTCTACAAAACACATAATTTTTGAACGAAAAAAATTACATTTCTATCAAAAAAGGTACATTTTCCACAAAAAATGGAATAGCTTAAGTAAATTATTAACTAAAATGATGATTCTTCAATTTAAAAAAAATTAATTTTTGATCAAATACATGAATTTTAAACTAAAAAGATAAACTTTCTAGCAAAAATAAAATAGTTAAATTTTCAGTTAGTAAAATAAATTTTCAGCCAAAAAGAAACGAATTTTTAACAAAATAGTTACATTTTCACCTAAAACAAATAAAATTTCAACTAAAAATAGAATAGTTAAATTTTCAGTAAAAAATTAATTCTCAATAAAATTAAAGTAAATTTTCAACGACATAGTACAATTTTCACTCAAGAAGATTAAATTTCTATTAAAAAAATAAGTTTTCGATAAAAAATGGAACAGTTACCTTTTCAGTGAAAAACAATTATAATAAATAAGAAAAAAATCATTTTCAACCAAAAAGATCAATTTTCAACCAAAAATATGAATTTTTGACCAAATAGAGAAATTTTCAACCTAAAAGATGAATTTTCTATCAACAAAAAAACGAATTTTCAACTAAATAGTTCTTTTTCCACCACAGAAATGAATTCGTAACAAAAAATAAAGCAGGTAAATTTTCTACAAATCACATAATTTTTAAACGAAAAAGATTACATTTCTATCAAAAAAGGTAAATTTTCCACACAAAAAAAATGGAATAGTTTCAGTGAATTATTAACTAAAATGATGATTCTTCAATTTAAAAAAAAAATAATTTTCAAGAAAATAGTTCAATTTTCACCTAAAACATATCAATTTCCAACTAAAAATAGAATAGTTAAATTTTCAGTAAAAAAATTCATTTTCAATAAAATTAAAGTAAATTTTCAACGACATATTATATTTTTCACTCAAGAAGATTAAATTTCTATTAAAAATAGTAGTTTTCAATAAAAAATGGAACAGTCACCCAAATAGTTGTTTTTCCACCAAAGAAATGAATTCTTAACAAAAAATAGAATAGTTACATTTTCTACAAAACACATAATTTTTTAACGAAAAAGATGACATTTCTATCAAAAAAGGTCAATTTTCCACAAGAAATGGAATAGTTTACATAAATTATTAACTAAAGTGATGAATCTTCAACTAACAAAAATTTAATTTTCGACCAAATACATGAATTTTCAACTAAAAAGATAAATTTTCTAGCAAAAATAAAATAGTTAAATTTTCAGTTAGTAAAATAAATTTTCAGCCAAAAAGAAACGAATTTTTAACAAAATAGTTACATTTTCACCTAAAACAAATAAAATTTCAACTAAAAATAGAATAGTTAAATTTTCAGTAAAAAATTAATTCTCAATAAAATTAAAGTAAATTTTCAACGTCATAGTACAATTTTCACTCAAGAAGATTAAATTAATTTTCAACTAGAAAACATAATTTTCAACAAAATAATTAAATTTTGAACAACGAAAAAGGTTTTTCGACTAAAATGACGAATCAACCAAATAAATGAATTTCTTACAAAGTAGTTCCATTTTCAACTAAGTAGTTGAATTTTCAACAAAAAAAGATAAATTTTCAACGAAAAACGTGATATTTGATATTTCAACCAAAAAGGATTATAATTTTATACCAAAAATAGCTGAATTCAACTAAAAAAGGT
>CAKNYM010042843.1:19885-42791 GCA_932195095.1 Andricus curvator | reverse complement strand
TTTCAACCAAAGAAATGAATTTTTAATCACAATGATGAATTTTCAACCAAAAATATGAATTTTTGACCAAATAGGGGAATTTTTCAATCGAAAAGATGAATTTTCTATCAACAAAAAAAAAAGAATTTTCAACTAAATGGTTTTTTTCCCCAATGAGAAAAATGAATTCTTAACAAAAAATAGAAGAGTTAAATTTTTTACTAAACAGATAACTTCTTAATGAAAAAAATTACATTTCTATCAAAAAAGGTCAATTTTCCACAAGAAATGGAAGAGTTTAAGTGAATTATTAACTAAAGTGATGAATCTTCAACTAAAAAAAAGTTAATTTTTGACCAAATACATGAATTTTGAACTAAGAAGATAAATTTTCTAGCAAAAATAAAATAGTTAAATTTTCAGTTAGTAAAATAAATTTTCAGCCAAAAAAGAAACGAATTTTTAAAAAAATAGTTAAATTTTCACCTAAAACATATAAATTTTCAACAAAAATAGAATAGTTAGATTTTCAGTAAAAAAATTAATTTTCAATAAAATTAAAGTAAATTTTCAATCGACATAGTACAATTTTCACTCAAGAAGATTAAATTTCTGTTCAAAATATAAGTTTTCGATAAAAAATGGAACAGTCAGTCACCTTTTCAGTGAAAAAAAATTACTTCTAAATAAGAAAAAAAAAAATCATTTTCAACCAAAAAGATCAATTTTCAACCAATAAGATGAATTTTCTACCAAAATAGATGAAAGTTTCATAAAGTACATGAATTTTTAATCAAATATTTTAATTTTCAAAGGAATTTGTAACCAAAGAGATGAATTAGTCACTAAGAAGATTAAATATTCTTCCACAAAATTCAAAATTTTAATAAAATACAGGAATTTTAAACAAAATATTTGAATTTTCAACTTAAGATAAATTTTGAACTAAACATGTACGAGTCAAATTTTCAGTTAAAACAATTAATTTTCAACTAGAAAACAAACAAAACTAAAAAATTTCGTTTATAAGTTTGTAAATTTGATCAAATTTACAAACTTATAAACGAATTTTTTTTCTGTTGTTGAAAAATATACATTGTAATGAATTTAGATAAATTAAAATCCAGAAGGTAGGACTGATTCACATCACCTTACTGACGAGTCCAGTGAGTCAGTCCGGGACGAAACCTAAAAAAAATCTAACTTTAATTTACATAAAAATAGATATCTTTTTTAAAAATTAATTGTAGGACACAAAACAAATAAACATTATCGACCCTAATCCCAATAAAAAAATCTTCTTTACACTTATAATACTTGGGTCAATTAAAAATGATATCTTTCGATAAAACAGCAAAGATGTCATCTAATTACTAAGAAAAAGTAATAATCATTAATAAATAATAAAAAGCATTTGAAATTTATTTAATCGAGTGTAAATAATTTTTTTTTTCAGGGTACGAAGTGGTGGGACTCGAGAATATACCTGTGGACCAGCCGGTTTTGTTTGTCTACTACCACGGAGCGATTCCCATCGATCTCTACTATTTCATGTCCAGGGTGCTACTTTTTCATTCGAAACTGATCCATACGGTCGCGGATCGATTTCTTTTTAAGGTGCCCGGATGGTCCGTGATATCGGACGTGCTCAAGGTCATTCCTGGTACCGTCCAGACTTGTTCTTCTATTCTGAAGGAGGGAAACATGCTTGCCATTTCTCCAGGGGGCGTTTATGAAGCGCAATTTGGAGATTCCTATTATAGACTGATGTGGAAAAGACGACTTGGATTCGCCAAAGTTGCCCTCGACGCTAAAGTGGTAATTGCAATTAATTTTCTCATTATCAGGCCTCACAGACTGGTCCCTATATCCCCTATTGTACCCTATATTCAGTTAAGGTCCCTAAAGTACCCTATTTTCAAGATTTGGTCCCTATGGTACCCTATTTGCAGTCCATAATGCATCTTTGCAAAAATTAATTGATTTCACTAACTTAATATGATTTCAGAGGATTTAAAAAATTTCAATTGATTCTAAAAGATTTCAAATTGATGTATTGTAGGAAAATATTTCAAAGAATTTCAGTAGATTCCAAGGAATTTTTAAATTATTTTAATAATTTGAAGGAATTTTTAAGGACTGGGAATATTTTAGGGCATTTGAAAAGAATCCAAAGCATTTGAAAGAGATGTCAATAATTTCAATAAATGCCAACAGATCTTAAAGGGTTTGAAATATTTCAACAGATTTCAAGGAATTTTCAACCGATTTTAGTAATTGAATTGATTCAAATGATTTTTGAAGTAATTTTTCAAGATTAGGAATATTTTAGGGTATTTCAAAAGAATCCAAGGCAATATTCTAGAGTAATTTAAAAGATTCCAAGGCATTTTGGAAAGCTTAAAAAAGTTTTAAGTGATTTTAAAAGTTTTGAAAGGCCTTGAAATATTTTGGGGAATTTCTAATTACTCCAAGGATTTTTTTATTTGAATAATTTGAAGGAATTTCAAAGGATTTGAAATATTTTAGGCTATTTTTAAAATTTTCATTTGATTTTAAAGAGATTAGAAAAATTTCAAGAATTCAAGGAATTTTGAATTTATTTCAGTAATTGACTTCAGAGCATTTCAAATATTTAATTGATTTCATAGGATTGGAAATATTTTAGAGTATTTTAGAAGATTACAAGGCATTTTCGAAAGCTTTAAAAAGTTTCAACTTTCAAGTAATTTTAAAATAATCAAAATAAATATGTAAGGAATTCGAAAAGACTCCAAGGAATATCCAAGAGATTTTAATAATTTGGAGGAATTTCAAAAAATGGTAAAGGATTTGAGTACTTTAAGAGTATTTTAAAAGATGTCAAGACATTTCCGTAAGCTTTAAAAAGTTTCAAGTGATTTTTAAAGAATCAAAGGATTTCAATAATTTGAAAGAGTTTCAAAGGATTGGAAATATTTCAGGGTGCTTTTGAAAATTGCAAGAGATTTTGAAAAGTTTAACAAATTTCAAGGAATTCAAAAATATTGTGAAGAATTTTAAATATCTTAGGGTATTTTGAAAGATCCTAGGAATTTTTAAATTGATGCCAGTAATTTAATGTTACTAATAGGATTTGAATTATTTTATGGTATTTTAAAAGATCTAAAGCATTTTCAAGAGCTTTAAAATGTTTCAATTGATTTCCAAAGATTTGAAAGGATTTGAAAACTTTAAGAGTATTTCAAAAGATTCTAAGAAATTTTTAAAATAAATTTCAATAATTTGAAAGGATTTTAAAGATTTAAGATTTTTTTTTTGTAATTCCAAGGAATTTTCAAGAGCCTTCGAAAGTTTCGAGAAATTTTGAAAGATTTGAAAGGATTTGAAATATCTTAAAGTGTTTTTGAAGATTTTAATGCACTTTCAAGATATTATTAATTTTTAAAGGAATTTTAAAGGCTTTTAATATCTTTAAGAGAAATAAAAAAAATTTTATGGAGTTTTCAAGAATTTTGTAGAACTTCAAGATATATGAAACTATTTCATAGTACCTGCAAGGTTTCAATATATTTTAAAATATTTAAATGAATTTCATGAGATTTCCAAAGATTTCAATGATTTTAAAAGCTCTATATTTCAATAAATTTTCCAGGATTCAAGAAAATATTATAAAATTTCATTCAACTTCATGGGATTTTATAACATTTTAATGTATTTTAAAGAATTCATTCACAAGAAGTGAGGGATTTTGTAGGTTTTCACATATTTGAAGAGATTTTAAAATATGTTTTGCAATTAATTTGAATTTATTTGAATTTATTTTAAATTCACCCTGAATCATTACTAATTTATTCATTCAGAATTCTTTTATTATATCTTTCCAATTTTTTTAATTTAACTGATTTCTTTTAAATTAAATCAATTCTGTTCAGTTCAATCAATTTTTTTTTTCATTTTCAGTTTTTGTTTAATTCTTGTTGATGCACATATTGACTTTTAGTTACTCTTTAAAAATAAATTGAAAAATTGGTTGGTTGCCTTCTCATTTTTCTTTCCAACCACCAAATTTGGACAACCACCATAAAATGCTCCTATTGTAACTTACATTTTACATTTATTTACATTTATTTTATTTATTTTTATTTTATTTACATTTATTACATATTAGTAAGTTACAATAGGAGCATTTTATGGTGGTTGTCCAAATTTGGTCGTTGGATTCTTGTTTTTATTTTCAGGAATTCTATACATTAACTTGAGTATTGGACGTTAAATAGGATTTTGAATTTGATTTTAATCTAGTTTAAAATTCGTAAATTAAAGAATTTTCTAGAATTTCGGAAGATATCGAACGATTTTACAGGACCTATACTGTTTTAATATACGTATTTTAAAAGATTTAACGGGATTTTATATGGTTTACGAGGATTTGAATGATTGTAAGGGGTTTTTAAGGCTCTCAAGGTATTTTAATAAATTTTCCAGGATTTCGGGAATTATTATCAGATTGCATAGAATGTCACGGGATTTTATAATATTTTTGTGGATTTTAAAGAATTTATTCATGAGAAGTGAGGTATTTTGTAGGGTTTCAAAGATTTTAAGAGATTTTCCAATATTTTTTGCAACTCACTTGGAATTCGCCCTGAATTCTTATTAATTTATCCAGAATTCTTTTAAATCCTTTCGAATTCTTCTAGATGCACTCAATTTTACTCAGGTCAATGGATTTTTTAAAAGTTTGTGTTTAATTCATCTTGAAGTCATTAAAACTCACCTTACATTTTTAGGCATTTCATCAAATTCTTTTGAATTCTCTTTAATTTTTTCTAAAATTCATTTCAAGCTTACTTAATTCAATGCATTTTTTCATATTTTCAAATTTTTGTCAATTCATTTGAATTTTTTTTTAATTTACCTTGAATTTTTATCCATTTTATCGAATTCTTCTCGTTTCCCTTAAATTCCTCTAAATTTACTCAAATTCTACAGAAATAAATGGATTTTTTTGGATTTTAAAACTTTTTTCAATTCATTTGAATTTTTTTAGTTAGAAATTAGTAGGGTTTCAAAGATTTGAAGAAATTTGAAATTATTTTTTTAAATTCACCCTGAATTCTTTTAAATTCATTGGGATTCCCTTGAATTTTTTTATTTCACTTGAATTATTCTAAATTTACTCAATTATACAATTGCTTGAAAATTAAATTATTTGGTTGATTATTAACTTTCTGTAAAAAATTCTTCTTTTTGATTTAAAAATTTATCTATTTTAGTAGTAATTGCATCTTTTTCGGTTAAAAATTCAATTAGTTGGTTGAAAATGAACTTATTGTTAAAAATTCATTTTCTTGGGTTGAAACTGAATCTTTTTTCGTAGAAATTACACCTTTTTTAGTTAAAAATTCAATTATTTGGTAGAAAATTCGTCTTTTTGGGTTTAAAATTCACCTATTTTCGTAAAAATTGCATCCTTTTTTTGTTGAAAATAAAGTTTTTGTAGAAATTTTTATTTTTGGGTTGAAAATTCATCTATTTTCGTAGAAATTGCACCTTTTTTGTTTGAAAATTTAACTGTTTTGCAGACAATTTTTATGTTTGGGTTGAAACTTCAATTATTTGGTTGGAAATTAACTTTCTGTTGAAAATTCAATTATTTCGATAAAAATTAACTTTTTGTTGAAAATTCTTTTTTTTTTTTTAAATTCATTTATTTTCGTAGAAATTGTATCTTTTGGTTGAAAATTCGATTTTTTGTTTGAAAATTCGTCTTTTTTGGTTCAAAATTACGTTTTTGTAGAAAATTCTTCTTTTTGGGTTGAAAATGTATCTATTTTCTTAGAAATTCCATCTTTTTCGGTTATAAATTCAATTATTTGGTTAAAAATTCAATTGTTTGATTAAAAATTCGTCTTTTTGGGTAGAAAATTCACCGATTTTAGTAGAAATTGCATCTTTTGGTTGAAAATTCAATTATTTGTTCGAAAATTAACTTTTTGAAGAAAATTCTTCTTTTTGGGTTGAAAATTAATATATTTTCGTAGATATTGCATCTTTTTTGGTTGAAAATTCAATTATTTGTTCAAAATTTCATTTTTATAGAAGATTCTTCTTTTTGCCTTAAAAATGTATCTATTTTCGTAGAAATTGCAGCTTTTTTGGTTTAAAATTAAATTTTTGATGTTTAAAAATTCAATTATTTATTTGGAAATTAACTTATTGTTGAAAATTCATCTTTTTGGGTTGAAAATCAATCTTTTTTCGTCGAATCTGCATCTTTTTTAGTTGAATTCAATTATTCGGTTGAGAATTAACAGTCACTATTAGTTACTTTTTTTCTCAAATCACTTTTTGGTCACTTTTTAAAATGCAGGGTGTCCAGCGACCTTGAAAATCTTGAAAACCTGGAATTCTCCTTGAATTTTTGTTGAACCTTGAAAACCTGGAAATCTCCTTGAATTTTTCACGAGAACTTTGAATTAAAATTTTTTTAAACAGGGTTTTTTTATTGAAATGCGAAAAGTAATTTAAATCTTTTAGTCTATTATGAAAGAAACATCTCGTTCAGAAGAAACGAGAAATGATATTTTTTAGTTGAAAATTCAACTATTTGTTTGAAAATTTATCTTTTTTAGTTGAAAATTCATGTTTTGTGTTGAAAAGTCGTCTTTTTGGTGGAAAATTAATCTTTTTCTTTTAAAATTAATCTTCTCGATTGAAAATTAATCTTCTGCTTTGAAAATTCATCTTTCTGGTTGAAAATTCAAGTATTCGAGTTAAATATTTATCATTTTAGTTGAAAATTAATCTTTTTGGTTGAAAATAAAACTACTTGGTTCTAAGTTAAACTCTTTTGTTAAAAATTCATTTTTTTTATTTTAAATTCATCTATTCCAGTTAAAGATTCATAATTTTAGTTGAAAATGTATTATTTTGGTTGAAAAGTTCTTGTTTTTTTTGTGGAAGATTAATTTTTCAAACAGAAAATTTAATTATTCCATTTTTTGTTAAAAACTGATATTTTTTAGTTCAAAATTCAGCTATTTGTTTGAAAATTGATATTTTTTAGTTGGAAATTCGACTGTTTGGTTAAGAATTCATGTAATTTGTTGAAAAATCGTATTTTTTGGTAGGAAATTAAGCTTCTAGTTTGAAAATTTAATTATTCCAGTTAAATATTCATCAATTTAGTTGAAAATTAATCTTTTTTGTTGAAAATAATATCTAGTTCGTTGAGAGTTTAACTCTTTTGTCAAAATTAATCGTTTTGGTTTAAAATTGAACTATTTCAGTTGCAGATTCATAATTTTAATTAAAAATTCATCGGTTTGGTTGAAATTTAATTCTTTTAACTGAGAATTTCTCTATTCCATTTTTGGTTTAAAATTGATCCTTTTTAGATGAATGTTCAACTATTTGTTGAAAATTTGTCCTTTTTAGTTGAAAATTCAGCTATTTTGTTGAAAATTCATGTTTTTTTCTTAAAAAATCGTCTTTCTTTTTGGGAAATTTATCTTCTAGTTTGAAAATTCATCTTGTTATTTAGAAAATTCAAGTATTCCAGTTAAATATTCATCCATTCAGTTGAAAAATCATCTTTTTTGTCGAAAATAATATCTACTTGGTTGAAAGTTTAACTCTTTTGTCAAAATTCATCTTTTTGGTAGAAAATGCAACTATTTCAGTTGAAGATTCATCATTTTAGTTAAAAATTCATCAGCTTGGTTGAAAATTAATTTCTTTAACTGAAAATTTAACTGTTCCATTTTTAGTTGAAAATTGATCTTTTCTAATTCAAAATTCGAAAATTTTGATGAAAATTTGTCTTTTCTAATTGAAACTTCAACTATTTCGTTGAAAATTCATGTATTTTGTTAAAAAATCCATTTTTTTGTAGAAAATTATCTTTTTCTTTGAAAGTTAATCTTTTTGTTTAAAAATTCTTTTTGCTTAACAATTCAAGTATTCGAGTTAAATATTTATCATTTTAGTTGAAAATTCATCTCTTAGGTTGGAAATAAAATTATTTGGTTGAAAGTTAAACTCTTTTGTTAAAAATTTTTTTTTTTTTTGAAGATTCATCGTTTTAATTAAAAATTCATTTCTTTTATTGAAAAATGAACTGTTTGATTGAAAACTTCTTTTTCCTTTGGATGTTTTTCGTTTTTTGTCTTCTTTAATTAAAAAGTCAATTATTTCGTTAAAAATTCATGTATTTTGTTGAAAAATTGTATTTTTTGGTGGAAAATTAATCTTTTTATTTTAAAATTAATCTTCTTGTTTAAAAATTCATCATTTTAGTTGAAAATTCATCTTTCTGGGTTGAAATTCAACTATTTCAGTTGAAGATTCATTGTTTTAGTTGAAAACTCTTATGTTTGGGTTAAAATTAATTTTTTTAACTAAAAATGTTACTATTTCATTTTCGGTTGAAAATTAGTTTTTTTTTTTAGTTCAAAATTCAACTATTTGGTTGAAAATTTGTCTTCTTCAAATTTAAATTCAACTATTTCGTTAAAAATTCATGTATTTTGTTGAAAAATGGTATTTTTTGGTAGAAATTAATCTTTTTTTTTGAAAATTAATCTTGTTTAAAAATGCATCTCTTTGGTTGAAAATTCAAGTGTTCCAGCAAAGTATTCATCGTTTTAGTTGAAAATTCATCTTTTTGGTTTAAAATTTAACTATTCCAGTTGAAGATTCATAATTTTATTTGAAAATTCATCACTGTGGTTGAAAGTTGAACTATTTTGTTGAAAATCCGTTTTTTTGGTTGAAAATTAATTTTTTCAACTGATAGTTTAACTATTCCATTTTTTGTAACAAATGAATGTTTTTTAGTGAAAAATATAAGTATTTTTTTCTCTGTTCTCTGTTGTTGTGTTAAAGGATGTTTAGAATTAACTTCATGAATTAAAATAAATATTTGCGTTTTTTCTGGAAATATGAATATGTTACTTTTAGTTGACCGGGAAAATTGAAAAACTTGACCGGGAAAAACCGGGAAATGACCGGAAATTTGAAAATGTCCGCCGAATCGCCACCCTGATATTGTGAATAATTCTATAAGTTTTCAATTTTTTAGTTTTTTTTTTAAATATTAGTAACGGATTTTTCAAGGGTTTCAACACTCGGTATTTTAGTGTACACCAGATTACAAAACATTACTAAAGATTTCAAAAGGTTTCAAAGTATTTCAAAGATTTTAAAATATTTAAAAGGATTTTGAACATTTTACAAAGATTTAAAGGATTTCAAAGATTTGAAAAAGTTTACAGTACACCAGATTTCTAGGATTTTAAAATATTTCGAAGATTTGAAACGATTTCAAAAAGTTTAAAAACATTTTAGAAGATTTGAACAGATTTCACTAAGATTTAAAATAATTAAGTGATTTAAACGAATAAAAAAGATTTCACAAACAAAGATTTAAGAAAAATTTCACAAAGATTTGAAAAGATTTGACAAAGATTTAAAAAATTTCACAAAAAATTCCCGAAAATTTCGAACATTTCATAAAGATTGCAAAGATAGTAAACTAGATTTTTAAGATTTCAAAAGGTTTTACACATATTGAAAATATTTTAATGATTTTTAATGAATACAACAGATTTCAGAAAGATTTCATCGAAATTTCATAAAGATATCAAAATAATACAAGAATTCCAAAGGTTTCAAAACATTTCAAAGATTTTCAACGATTTCAAAGATTTTGATGACTTCAAACGAATACGAAAGATTTCACAAACAAAGATTAAAGAAAGCTTTCACAAATATTTGAAAGATTTCATAAAAATTTCAAAAGATTTCAAAAAATTTCAAGGATTTTAAAGTTTTCAAAAGATTTCACAGAAATTTCAAGATTTTAAGTACTTCAAGAGATTTAAACGAATTCGCAAATATTTCAAGGATTTCAAAGACGACTTATGTTCGCAAAAAATTAAGAATTTGTTTATTTATGGTTCTGCCTTCTTTAGAAATTATTGACTAATAAAAATGAAATGGCTCATTTTTTTACATGTATAGCAAACGGTTATTTTATTATTTAATGTAAAAAAAAGGAGACCTGGAAAAACTTGACTTCTTGACCTGGAAAACCTGGAAAATACGTTGAATTTCGTTCCTAAGAATCGCTGGACACCCTGAAAATATTTAATTTGAATTCCAGTGCATCATACCATTCTTCACGAGAAACATTAGAGAGGCTTTTAGAACGATGAGTTGGGGCAGAAGATTGTGGTTGAGATTATACGCAGCCACAAGGTTCCCTTTTGCCCCGATTTACGGTGGATTTCCAGTCAAGCTTAAGACTTTTGTGGGCAAACCGATTCCATATGATGGGAGTCTCACGCCTGAACAACTTCAGACAAAGGTACACATTTATTTCATTAATTTTTCAAAGTAATTTTAATTAATTATTCAAATTTGAATTTAAATTTAAATTTTTTTTAGTTTTTACGACGAAAATTCAAGCTAAAATCGAGGGGTTGACCACTTTACTTTTGAATGTAGAAGAGATTTCAAGAGTTCAAAAGATTTCATAAAGATTTTAAAGATTTAAAAATCTTTACAAAGATTTTAAAAATTTCAATTGCAAAAGAGTTTGCAAAGATTTTACAGAGTTCAATGATTTCAAAAAATTTCATAAAGATCTTAAAACATTTCATAAATATTGTACAGGTTTCAAAAGATTTCAATTATTTCAAAGATTTTGAAAATTTTCAAAATTATTTCGGGAATACTTTCACGATTTTTAAAGATTTTAAAAGTTTTCACAAAGGTTTCTTAAAGATTTTGAGAGATTCCAATCAAAGTAAAAAAAATATTAACAAATATTTCGCACAGATTAAAAATATTTCTAAAGTTTTCAAAAGATGTTAAAAGATTTCAATTTCATAATATTTAAAATATTTCATTGATTTCACAGGTTAAAAATATATACAGACTTAAAACTATTTGAACAATTTTGCAAAGATTTCAAAGATTTCAAAAGTTTCCGCAAGATTTCACAAGGATTTCAAAAATGTTAAAAGATTTCAATTTCATAAGATTTCACAAATTTCAAAATTTTTCATAAAGATTTGCAAGATCTTAAAATATTCAAAAAAAAATCCACAAAGATTTCACAGGTGTCAAAAATTTTCAAAATATTTCGAAAGTTTGCACAGTTATTTCGCAAATATTCTAACAATTTTGAAAAATTTCACAGGTTTCAAAAGATAGCAAATATTTCAAAAGGTTCTGCAAAGATTTCGAAAGTTTTCATAATTATTTCGCAAATATTTTCACGATTTTAAAAGATTTTATAAATTTCGCAAAGATTTCAAAAGTTTTTACAACATTTCACAAAGATTTGAAATTTTTTTACAAAATTTCCAAGATCTTAAAAGATTTCAAATAATTTCTCAAAGATTTCACAAATTTAAGAAATTTTTTAAAGATTTTGAAAGTTTTCACAATTATTTCGTAAATATTTTAACAATTTTGAAAGGTTTCATAGATTTTAAAAGATTTCAAAAAATTTCACAAATATTTTAAAGTTTTGAGAAGATTACAATGATTTCAAAAAATCACGCAAAAATTTCGAAAGTTTTCACAATTATTTCGTAATTGTTTCAAGAATTTTAAGATTTCACAAATTTTAAAAGATTTCTAAGATTTAAAAAAATTTCACAAAGATTTCAAATATGTTAAAAGATTTCAATGTCAAAATATTTCCAAGATTTCGCAAAGGCTTCACAGATTTTAATGATTTAAAAAAATTTCATAAAGATCTTAAAAGATTTTGTAAATATTTCACAGGTTTCAAAAGATTTCGATGATTTCAAAGATTTTGAAATTTTTCAAAATTTCATAAAGATCTTAAAAGGTTTCATAAATATTTCACAGGTTTCAAAAGATTTCAATGATTTCAAAGATTTTGAAATGTTTCAAAATTATTTCGCGAATATTTTCACGATTTTTAAAGATTTCAAAAGTTTTCACAAAGATTTCTCAAAGATGTTAAAAGATTCCAATTTGAAAAGACTTCAAAAAGATTTAGTAGAGCTAAATTTAATATTTCAAAAAATATATTTTTAAAAACAAAAGTAAAAAAAAAATTTAACAATATTTCGCACAGATTCAAAATATTTCTAAAGTTTTCAAAAGATTTCAAAAATGTTAAAAGATTTCAATTTCATAAGATTTTAAAAATTTCAAAAGTTTTCACAAAGATTTCCAAGATCTTAAAAGATTCCAAAAAAATTTCACAAAGATTTCACAGGTTTCAAAAATTTTCAAAATATTTCGAAAGTTTGCACAGTTATTTCGCAAATATTCTAACAATTTTGAAAAATTGCACAGGTTTCAAAAGATATAAAATATTTCAAAAGGTTCTGCAAAGATTTCGAAAGTTTTCACAATTATTCCGCAAATATTTTCACGATTTTAAAAGATTTTATAAATTTCGCAAAAATTTCAAAAGTTTTCACAACATTTCACAAAGATTTGAATTTTTTTTACAAAATTTCCAAAATCTTGAGAGATTTCAAAAGATTTCAAATAATTTCTCAAGGATTTCACAGATTTAAGACATTTTTTTAAGATTTTGAAAGTTTTCACAATTATTTCGTAAATATTTTAACAATTTTGAAAGGTTTCATAGATTTTAAAAAATTTCACAAATATTTTTAAGTTTTCAGAAGATTACAATGATTTTAAAAAATCGCACAAAGATTTCGAAACATTTCACAATTATTTCGTAAATGTTTCAAGAATTTTAGGATTTTAAAAGATTTATAAGATTTTAAAAGATTTCAAATATTTTAAAGGATTTCAATGTCAAAATATTTCCAAGATTTCGCAAAGACTTCACAGATTTTAATGATTTGAAAAAATTTCATAAAGATTGCAAAAGATTTTGTAAATATTTCATAGGTTTCAAATGATTTCGATGATTTCAAAGATTTTGTAATTTTTCAAAATTTCATAAAGATCTTAGAAGATTTCATAAATATTTCACAGGTTTCAAAAGATTTCAATGATTTCAAAGATTTTGAAATGTTTCAAAATTATTTCGCGATATTTTCACGATGTTTGAAGATTTCAAAAGTTTTCACAAAAATTTCTCAAAGATGTTAAAATATTAATAAAAAAAATACTTTAAAAAATAAAAGTAAAAAAAATTATTAACAAATATTTCGCACAGATTAAAAGAGATCAAGATCTTGAGAGATTTCAAATAATTTCTCAAAGATTTCACAGATTTAAGAAATTTGTTAAAGATTTTGAAAGTTTTCACAATTATTTTGTAAATATTTTAACAATTTTGAAAGGTTTCATAGATTTTAAAAAATTTCACAAATATTTTAAAGTTTTCAGAAGATTACAATTATTTAAAAAAATCGCGCAAAGATTTCGAAAGTTTTCACAATTATTTCGTAAATGTTTCAAGAATTTTAAGATTTCACAGATTTAAAAAGATTTTAAAAGATTTCATAAAGATTTCAAATATGTTAAAAGCTTTCAATGTTAAAATATTTCAAAGATTTCGCAAAGATTTCACAAATTTTAATGATTTAAAAAAATGTCACAAACATTTCAAAGATCTTAAATTTTTTAAAGATTTTAAAATTTTTCAAAAGACTTCATAAAGATTTTCAAGATGTTTAATAAATTTCAATTTCATAATATTTCAAAGATTTTCATGAAATATGTAAAATCGTTACAGTATTTGCGAAATAATTGTGCAAACTTTCCAATCATTGAAATCTTTTGAAACCTATGAAATCTTTGAAACTTTTGAAATCTGCGAAATCTTTTAAAATTGTCCAAATATTTGCGAAATAATTGTGAGAACTTTCGACATTTTTTGAAATCATTTAAATCGTTTAAAACCTTTGAAATATTTGTGAAATCTGTTGAAATCTCTTAAAATTAAAGATTTTACAGATTTCAATGATTTCAAAAAATTCCGCAAAGGTTTCACAGGTCCTAAAAGATTTCACAGGTTTCAAAAGATCGATATGATTTCGAAAGTTTTCACAATTATTTCGCAAAGATTTAAACAATTTAAAAAGATTTTAAAAGTTTTCACAAAAATTTCAAAGATGTTAAAAGATTTCAATTTCATAAGATTTCACAGATTTAAACAATTTTGTGAAATCTTTTGAGATCTTTGAAATATATCGGAAATCTTTGTGAAATATAGCAAAATCTTTCGAAACGTGTGAAATTTTCGAAATCTTTTCAAATATTAAAAATATTCACATTTATTACGCAAATATTTTAACAAGTTTTAAGGATTTCACAGATTTTAACGATTTCCAAAAATCGCGCAAAGATTGCGACAGTTTTCACAATTATTTCACAAATATCTTCACAATTTTAAAAGATTTCAAAGATTTTAAACAATTTCAGTGATTTCACAGGCTTCAGAAGATTTCAATGATATCAAAAAATCGCGCAAAGATTTCGAAACTTTTTACTATTATTTTGCAAATATTTTAACAATTTCTAAAGCTTTCACAGATTTTAAAAGATTTAAACGATTTAGCAAAGATTTGTAAGATAATTAAAGATTTTAGTTATTTGAAGGGTTTCAAAAGATTTCAATGATTTCAAAAAATCGCGCAAAGAGTTCAAAAGTTTTCACAATTATTTCACAAATATTTTCATAATTTAAAAAGATTTCAAATATGTTAAAAGATATCTGTGATTTCACAGGTTTCAGAAGATTTCAATGATTTAAAAAAATCGCGCAAAGATTGCAAAAGTTTTCACAATTATTTTGCAAATATTTTAAGCATTTCGAAAGATTGCACAGATTTTAAAAGATTTCAAAGATTTCAAAGATGTGAAAAGATTTCAGTGATTTCACAGGTTTCAGAAGATTTCAATGATTGTAAATCGAAAAGTAAAGTTGAAATAAAAAAACAAAATTTTAACAAAATTAATTAATTTTCAATTAAAACTATAAATTTTGAAGCAAAAATGAAATTGTTACATCTTCAATTCAAAAAACTAATTTTTAACTAAAAAGATACGAATTTTCAACCAAAGAAATTAATTTTTAATCACAATTGAAATTGTGAATTTAAAACTATGAATTTTTGACAAAATAGTGGAATTTTCATCCTAAAAGATGAATTTTCTATCAACAAAAAAACGAATTTTCAACTAAATAGTTATTTTTCAACTAAAGAAATGAATTCTTTACAAAAAATAGAATAGTTAAAGTTTCTATAAAACACATAATTTTTTAACGAAAAAGATTACATTTCTATCAAAAAAGGTAAATTTTCCACAAAAAATTGAATAGTTGAATAAATTTTCAGCCAAAAAAGAAACGAATTTTCAACAAAATAGTTAAATTTTCACCTAAAACATATACATTTTCAACTAAAAATAGAATAGTTATATTTTCAGTAAAAAAAAATAATTTTCCATAAAATTAAAGTAAATTTTCATCGACATAGTATAATTTTCACTCAAGAAGATTTAATTTCTATTAAAAATATAAGTTTTCGATAAAAAATGGAATAGTCACCTTTTAAGTGGGAAAAAAATCATTCTAAATAAGAGAAAAACTAATTTTCAACCAAAAAGATCAATTTTCTACCAAAATAGATGAAATTTTAATAAAGGATATGAATTTTCAATTAAATATTTTAATTTAAAAGGAATTTTTAACCAAAGAGATGAATTAGTCACCAACAAGATTAAATATTCTCCCACAAAATTCAAATTTTAAATAAAATACAGGAATTTTAAACCAAATATTTGAATTTTCAACTTAAGAACCTAAATTTTGAATCAAACATGTACGAGTCAAATTTGTAGTTAAGGCAATTAATTTTCAACTAGAAAACATAATTTTCAATCAAATAATTAAATTTTGAACAAAAAAAAGTTTTTAAATTAAGATTGAAAAGAATTTCATTTTACCACGAATAATTTTTGCAAAATAAGTAGGAAATATTCATAATTAAAAAATAAAATTCCAAAACAACCTCACTTTTCGTCTCTAATGAGCCGAAAAGTGAGGTTTTTTTGAAATTTTATTTTTTAATTATGAATATTTCCTGCTTATTTTGCAAAAATTATTCGTGGTAAAATGAAATTCTTTTCAATCTTAATTTAAAAATTTTTAAATAGAGACACTAAACATATGATTCTTTCTAATCTGCAGGGTTTGCTTATGAATAATTTTAAGTTTTCTTTAAATTGAGTATACATAATTTTACTCTCATTTTTTTGTAAGAAATCTTATCCTTTATTTAATTTTTTATAAAAAAACAATAATAATAATTTGTTGTAATAAGTATGCATCGAATTTTAGTTAAAATAATAATTTTTTTAGAAATTTATTCAAATATTTTGGATTGTTTTCTTTTCCTAATTGGAAAATTTAATGATCTTAATAGATTGGTATTAGAATCACCTACAAATAAAAGTTTTCCAACTAAAATGACGAATCAACCAAATAAATGAATTTTTTACAAAGCAGTTCCATTTTCAACTAAGTAGTTGAATTTTCCAAAAAAAATGAATTCTCAGCGAAAAACGTGATATTTGATATTTCAACCAAAAAGGATTCTAATTTTATACCAAAAAAAGCTGAATTTAACTAAAACAGATGAATTTTCAACAAAATAGTTTGAATCCTCAACCAAAACAGATTAATTTTCAACCAAAAATATAAATTTTCAAGAAAAAATGAAATGGTTACATCTTCAATTCAAAAAACTAATTTTCAGCTAAAAGGAAACGAATTTTCAACCAAAGAAATTAATTTTTAATCACAATGATGAATTTTCAACCAAAATATGAATTTTTGACCAAATAGTGGAATTTTCAACCAAAAAGATGAATTTTCTATCAACAAAAAAACAAATTTTCAACTAAGTAGTTCTTCTTTAACAAAGAAATGAATTCTTCAACAAAAAATAGAGTAGGTAAATTTTCTACAAAACACATAATGTTTTAACGAAAAAGATTACATTTCTATCAAAAAAGGTACATTTTCCACAAAGAATGGAATAGTTTAAGTAAATTATTAACTAAAATGATGAATCTTCAACTAAAAAAAAAAAATTATTTTTTGACCAAATACATGAATTTTCAACTAAAAAGATAAATTTTCTAGCAAAAATAAAATAGTTAAATTTTCAGTTAGTAAAATAAATTTTCAGCCAAAAAAGAAACGAATCTTCAACAAAATAGTTAAATTTTCACCTAAAACATATAAATTTTCAACTAAAAATAGAATAGTTAAATTTTCAGTAAAAAAATTAATACTCGTAGTATAATTTTCACTCAAGAAGATTAAATTTCTATTAAAAAGATAAGTTGTCGATAAAAAATGGAATAGTCACCTTTTCACTGGAAAAAAATTAATTCTAAATAAGAGAAAGACTAATTTTCAACCAAAAAGATCAATTTTCAACCAATAAGATGAATTTTCTACCAAAATAGATAAAATGTTAATAAAGTACATGAATTTTTAATCAAATATTTTAACTTTTAAAGATTTTTAACCAAAGAGATGAATTAGTAACCAAGAAGATTAAATATCTATGTACGAGTCAAATTTTCAGTTAAAGCAATTAATTTTCAAATAGAAAACATAATTTTCAACAAAATAATTAAATTTTGAACAAAAAAAAAAGGGTTTTCAACTAAAATGACGAATCAACCAAATAAATGATCTTTTTTTATATAGTAGTTCCATTTTCAATTAAGTAGTTGAATTTTCAACAAAAAAATATGAATTCTCAACCAAAAACAGAATTTTTTAATTTATTTCAATAGTTTGAAAGGATTTCAATAACTTTGAAATATTTTTGGATATTTTAAAAGATTCCAAGGCATTTTCAAGAGATTTAGATAATTTCAAGGAATTTTCAAGGATTTTAATAATTTTAAGGAATTTGAAACAATTTGCATCAAATTGTGAAGAATTTCCTCACATTTTGGAGGATATGGAACGATTTTACAGGATCTACAAGTTTTTTAAATATTTTAAAAGATTCCAAGATGTTTTATAAGATTTCCGTGGATTTCAATGATTTTAATGGATTTTAAAAGCAAACTAGCGATTTTAATACATTTTCCAGGATTTTAAAATGTATCATCAGATTTCATGTAATTTCACCAGATTTTATAAAATTTAATGGATTTCGAAAAATTTATTTACAAGAAGTGAGGGATTTCGTAGGATTTCAAAGATTTCAAGAGATTTTCAAATATTTTTTGCAATTCGCCATGAATTGTTATTAAATTATCCTGAATTCTTTTAAATTCTTTTGAATTCTTCTAAATTCACTCAATTTTATTCAATTCAATAGATTTTTGAAATTTTTTTGTTTAGTTGATCTTGAAGTCTTTAAAACTCAACTTAAATTTTCAGGCATTTCATCAAATACTTTTAAATTCTCATTTATTTTTCTAAGCTCATTTCAAAGTTACTGACTTCAATGAAGTTTTTTTATATTTTTAAATTGTTTTTATTTCATTTGGAGTCTTTTAGATTCACCTTGAATTTGTATGAATTTCATCGAATTCTTCTCATTTACCTTAAATTCCTCTAATTTAATTCCAATTTTACAAAAACCAATGGATTTTTCTTTTATTCAGGGTGTCTACCCTACCTGGAAAACCTGGAAAAACCTGGAAATGTCAGGGAATTTTTTTTAAAGTCAGGGAATTTTTTCGTGAGCGTGATTTTTTTTTTTAAATTCCAATATAAAATTGAATAACAATGATTCTTCATTTGCAAAAGTGACTTTATATTACTGAATTTAACTATTTTGTTGAAAATTCGTTTTTTTTTGGTTTGAAATTAATTTATTTAACTGACAATTGAACTATTTCATTTTTTATTGAAAATTGATCGTTTTTAGTTGAAAATTCAAGTATCTGGCTAAAAATTAATTCATTTTGTTGAAAAATCGTTCTTTTTGGCGAAAAATTTATCTTTTTAGTTGAAAATTCAACTCATGTTGAAAATTTTTCTTTTTTTGGTTGAATTCGACTGTTTTGGATTTTTGTTCAGAATTCATCTTTTTTGGAAGGAAAATTTAATTACTTGATTTAAAGTTAAAGTTTTTCTTTAAAGATTAATTTTCTTTGGTTGAAGACTCATCATTTTAATTGAAAATTCATCTCATTAGTTGTAAAATGAGCTAATTTTTGAAAATTTGTTTCTTTTTCGGTTGAAAATTAATTTGAGTTAAAATTAATATTTTTGGTTGAAAATGTAACTATGTTTTTGCAAATTAGTTTTTTGTTGTTGTTAAAATTCTCTTTTTAACTGAAAATGTAACTATTCTAATTGAATATTCCAACTACTACTTGGTTAAAAGTAAACTGTTTTGTTATAAATTCATCTTTTTGGTTCAAATTCATCTATTTTAGTTGAATACTCATCATTCTAGTTGAAAATTCATCACTTAGCTGAATTTTTTTTTTATGTGGAAAATTAATTTTTTTTAAATCATCTTTTTCAGTTGAAAATTCAATCTTTGATTGAGAATTTATGTATTTTCTTGAAAAATCGTCTTTTTGGTCGAAAATCAATCTTCTTGTTTAAAAATTAATCGTTTTGGTAGAAAATTCAAGTATTCCAGTTAAATATTCATAATTTTATTTGAAAATTCATCCTTTTGGTTTAAATTCATCTATTCCAGTTGAAGATTTATAATTTTAGTTGAAAATTCATCACTTTGGTTGACATTTTTTGTGTGTGGAAAATGTATTTTTTTTTAATCAAAATTAAATTATTCCATTTTTGTTTGAAAACTGATATTTTTTAGTTTAAAATGCGACTATTTGCTTGAGAATTCATGTATTTTGTTGAGAAATCGTATTTTTTGGTAGAAATTAATTAGTTGAAAATGCATCAGTTTGGTTGAAAATTAATGTTTATTTCTAATGCAAATTTAAGTATTCCATTTTTGATTGAAAATTGATCTTTTGTGTTTCAAAATTCATGTATTTTGTTGAAAGTCGTCTTTTTTAGTAGAAAATAAATTTTCTTGTTTAAAAATTAACTTTTCTGGTTGAAAAATCAATTTTTCCAGTTAAAGATTCATCATTCTAGTTGAAAATTCATCACTTTGGCAGAAAATTTGTTGTTTTTTTTTGTGTGGAAAAGATTTTTTTAAACGAAAATTAAACTATTCCATTTTTGGTTGAAAACTGATCTTTTTTAGTTCAAAATGCAACTATTTCGTTGAAAAATGATCTTTCTAAGTTGAAAATTCAATATTTGGTTGAGAATTCATGCATTTTCTTGAAAAATCGTGTTTTTTTGGTATGAAAGTAATATTTTTGATTGAAAATTCAAGTATTCCAGTTAAATAATCATTATTTTAGTTTTAAAATCATCTATTTCAGTTGAAGATTCCTAGTTTTAGTTGACAATTCATCACTTTGGTTGAAATTTTTTTGTGGTTAATTAATTTTTTTAAAGGAAAATTAAATTATTCCATTTTTGATACAAAGCTGGTCTTTTTTAGTTCAAAATTCAACTATTTGGCTAAAAATTGATCTTTTTTAGTTGAAAATTACATTACTGGTTAATAATTCATGTATTTTGTTGAAAAATCGTATTTTTTGGTAGAAAATTAATCTTTTTGGTTGAAAATTTACCTATTTTGTTAAAAACCCATATATCGTGTTAAAACGCAATATTTTTACTTTAAAAATTAGGAATTTGAAGCGGTTTAAATTGAATTTAATATAGTACCCACATTATTTTACCTAAATATGTACAGAATTTTAAGTATAAGAAGATATAACAAAAATTTATTTGAATTATTATTCAAAGTCATGAACTTTAGGGAAAAATTCGGAAAATGATTAAGTATGTTTTTAGTATTATTTAATTATTTAATTTATCGCTGGTACTTTTGTATTTAAGAATATATTGTAATATAATTTAAAATTTTAAAAATGCGATATATTTGAATGGCTTCCGTACTATGAAAAAAACCTGGAAAAATCTTGAGATACCTGGAAAAAACCTGGGATTGCCAGGGAATTTTTTTCCAGGATTTGGGTAGACACCCTAATATTTTAAAATATTTTTCCAATTCATTTCATATATTTTAACAATTTTGAAAGATTTCACATATTTCAAAAGATTTCGCAAGGATTTCAAAAAGATTGTACGCCAGATTTCGAGAGTGGTCAACCCCTCGTCAAAAATTAAGTATAAATAAATAAATTAAAAATTCCTAACAATTTTTCATCTTTCTCAGGTCGCCGCCGCCCTTGAAGAATTGATACAGGAACATCAAAAAGTGCCCGGAAGTATAATGCGGGCATTATGGGAAAGAGTTAATGACGCGGATGACAGTCCTAATAAGCTCATCTGAGTTAAAAAAAAAAAGAACAAATGAGAAAAAAGACGACCTAGCAATCATACTAATAAATTAATCACTAATTTAGAATCTCGAATCTCGGGATTGTGATAGATTCGCAATATTCGCAATAATCAAAGCTAGAAGTTGTTTATAATTTCAGAGAAATGTTTTTTTACATGTTTTGCAATAGTTTCAATAACATTCCAGTCAATCCTTTATTTTATTTTTTTTTTTAGAAATTTCTATTTATGTGTGAAGCATTCAAATTTTCGATTTTGATAAGCACAATGAGATGGAGACGAGATTTACAGATTTTTATGCATGAGGTATGAAGGGTAAATTTTTAACATATTCAGGTGATATATGTTGAGCATAATTTTGATTTTTGTTATGGTGTATGTACTTAAATGTGGAAGATTGATTTATTTATTGTTTTTATACGTGGACTAACGAGAATAAAGAAAAGTTTTGTTGGAACCGATTTGAATTTTTTGTAAATAATTTAAGTAACTAATTTCAGATTTATTCGGGGAAACAACTACTGGAAAAGTTGTTCAGCGGAAGTGGATTACTGCGGATTATATCCGATTATCCTGAATTACTTCTATGTAAGGAATAACTGGATTGCCTAAGATTACCGAATTTTTAACCAAAAATGATTAATTTTTAACGAAATTGTTGAATTTTCTACCAAAGTAGTTGAATTTTTAACATAAACAGATAAATTTTCAACAAAAAATGGAATAATTATATTTTTAATTAAAAAAATTAATTTTCTACCAAAAACAAAGGAATTAAAAAAAAAATTTAATATTTCAACGAAATAGTTGAATTTTCTACCAGAGTATGTAGTTGAATTTTAAACAAAAAATTTAATTTTCAACCAAATAGTTGAATTTTTAACATAAAAAGAATTTTTTTTCTCAATAAAACAGACGAATTTTCAACAAAAAAAAAAGAGTTTTTCACCGAATTGTTCAATTTTGTAGAACGCAAATTAATTTTTAACCACATAGTTGAATGTTCAACTAAAAAAGATACATTTTCAACAAAAAATGGAATAGTTATATTTTCTACCAAAAACAAAGGAATTTTTAAAAAAATATTTAAATTTTTAACGAAATAGTTGAATTTTCTACCAGAGTATGTAGTTGAATTTTCAACAAAAAAATTTAATTTTCAAGCAAATAGTTGAATTTTCTACCAAAGTAGTTGAATTTTCAACATAAAAAAAGAGTTTTTCACCGAATTGTTCAATTTTGCAGAACGCAAATTATTTTTTAACAAAATAGTTGAATCTTCAACTAAAAAAGATAGATTTTCAACAAAAACTGGAATAGTTATATTTTTAATTGAAAAAATTAATTTTCTACCAAAAGCAAACGAATTTTTTTAAAAATATTCAAATTTTTAACGAAATCGTTGAATTTTCTACCAGAGTATGTAGTTGAATTTTCAACAAACTATTAATTTTTAACCAAATAGTTGAAATTCCTACCAAAGTAGTTGAATTTTTAACATAAAAAGAAATTTTTTTCAATAAAACACTCGAATTTTCAACAACAAAAAATGTCTTTTTCACTGAATTGTTCAAT
>CAKNYM010042843.1:2007-12122 GCA_932195095.1 Andricus curvator | reverse complement strand
AATCAAAATAGAAGGGTAACCTGGACTTATTTAAAAACTTTGACTAATTAAATAGTTATTTGTAACTGTTATTTTATATTAAAAATGATGCTTTTCCTGAAATTGAAATCGATTGATGATACTAATATATTATGAAAAAGAATTGGCAAAAAGGGTCAATTATTAATCAAATTAGAAGGGTAACCTGGAATTATTTCAAAACTTTGATTAAATAGTTATTTTGTATTAAAAATCATGCTTTCCCTGAAATTGAAAATTATTGATCGACTGATAATATAATAATAAATAAGTGTATTATAAAAAAGAATTGATAAAAATGTTCATTAATTAATCAAAATAGAAGGGTAAACTGAACTTATTTAGAAACTTTGACTAAATTATTCGTTATTTGTAACTGTTATTTTGTATTAAAAATTATGTTTTCCTCGAAATTGAAATCGATTGATCAATTGATGATACTAGCGTATTATGAAAAAGAATTGGCAAAAAGGGTAATTAATTAATCAAATTAGAAGGGTAACCTGGAATTATTTAAAAATTTTGATTAAACAAATAGTTATTTTGTATGAAAAATGATGCTTTCCCTGAAATTGAAATCGATTGATCGATTGATAATGCTAGTGTATTATAAAAAAGAATTGGTGAAACGGGTCATTAATTAATCAAAATATAAGGGTAACCTGAACTTATTTAGAAACTTTGACTAAATTAATAGTTATTTGTAACTGATATTTTGTATTAAAAATTATACTTCCCTGAAACTGAAATCGATTGATCGATTGATCGATTGATGATACTAACATATTATTTAAAAGAATTGGCAAAAAGGGTAATTAATTAATCAAATAGAAGGGTAACCTGGTCTTGTTTGAAAACTTTAACTAAATAAATAGTTATTTGTAACTGTTATTTCGTATTAAAAATGATGCTTTCCCTGAAATTGAAATCGATTGATCGATTGATAATGCTAGTGTATTATAAAAAAGAATTGGTAAAACGGGTCATTGATTAATCAAAATATAAGGGTAACCTGAACTTATTTAGAAACTTTGACCAAATTGATAGTTATTTGTAACTGTTATTCTGTATTAAAAATTATGCTTTCCCCGAAATTGAAATCGATTGATCGATTGATGATACTAACGTATTATAAAAAATAATTGGCAAAAAGGGTAATTAATTAATCAAATTATAAGGGTAACTTAGGACTTAGTTATAAACTTTGACCAAATATATAGTTATTTAAAAACATTTGACTGTCGGTGGATGAAAATTTGAAACCAGAAATGCAATTCTGAAAGGAAGTGAAAAAAATTGTATTTTTTTTTATTAAGTAATTAATTACGAGTAATTTTGCGCTAACGTTTTGTTGCGCTTAGCAGTAATTTTTTTTTTTTAATTTTATTTTTAAAATTATATTATAGTTAGAAAAATGATTTTTAACAGAAAATGAGAAAAGTAAGTAATTATTCATACAATAAGAATTCATCCTTCTAAAAATATGACCTTTAGGCTGACCAATATAAATATTTGAATCTCTGACAAAGAATTGTTCAGAATATGCCAGTTTTTTTTAGTGTGGCGTCACTCGAGATTTTTGTAACAGCACTTTTTTGTTGAATAAATTTTAATTGTTCAAGAATTTTCATAACGGTCGACGGATGTTAAAAAAAAAATTGCTGTAAAGTATTCAGTAAATGTTTGTTCTGGAAGCACAATCACAGAAGGCTGTATAAGAACCACGAGAAGGTATTTATAAATTTTTCAAAAAATTTAAACAGTTTATTTTTTCTAAATATTATTATGATTATTTTAGTTTTAGTTGAGAATTCATGTTTTTGGTGTAAAATTATTATTATTATTTTGGAAATTCAACAATTTCGTTTAAGAGACATCGTTTCTGATTGTAGATTCATTTTTTCGGGTTGAAAATTGAAGTGTTCTGTAGAAAATTCGTCATTTTTGCTTGAAAATTCAACTATTTGGTAGAAATTTCATCTTTTTTTGTTGAAAATTATTCTCTTACATTGTTGAAAATTTGTCTATTACATTTTTTGTTGAGAATTCATTTTTTCTTACCGAAAATTCAACTTTTTTGTGGAAAATTCGTCTTTTTGGATTGAAAATGCATCTTTTTTGGTTAAAAATTAAATTATGTGGTAAATTCAACAATTTTGTTAAAAAGTAATTTATATAAAATCAAAATTCACATTTTCAAGTTGAAATTTCGACTTTTTCGCTTGAAAATTAAAAAATGTGCTTGAAATTTCTTTTCTTTTAGGATTACAAAATCTGTTTTGGTTGAAAATTCAACTATTTGGTTAAAAATTCGTCTTTTTGTTTGAAAATAATTTCTTTTTAGTTGAAAAGTCTACTATTAAATTTTTGGTTCAGAAGTAATATTTTTTGGATGTAAATGAAATTATTTTGTTAAAAATTCAATAATTTTGTTAAAAAGTCATGCTTATTTTTTGAAAATTCATCTTTTCGGATTAAAAATTCAAAAATGTGATTGGATATTCTTTCTTGAAGTGTTGAGAAATCTTTCTTGGTTAAAAATTCATCTTTTTGGGTTAAAAATTCAACTATTTTGTATAAAATTAAACTATTTGGTTAAAAATTCAACTGTTTGGTTAAAAATTAACTTTTTTGTGAAAAATTCATATTTTCGGATTGAAAATTAAATTATTTTATTGAAAATTTATATTTTCAGGTTGAAAGTTTACAAATTTTGATAAATTTTATTTCTTTCTTCTCTGAAAAATCTTTCATAGTAGAAAATTGAACTATTTGGTTTAAAAAAAATTGTTTGGTTGAAGATTCATCATTTTAGTTGAAAATTCATTTTTTTGGTTGAAAATTCGCTTTTTCAGTTGAAAATGATTTCTTTAGCTAAACATTTAACTATTCCATTTTTCCTTAAAAATATTTTTTTAGTCAAAAATTAATTTATTTGATTGAATACTCGTCTTCTTGGGTTGAAAATTCAGTAATTTTTGCAATAAAATCATAATTTTTGGTTTAAAAATTGAATTTTTTTATTGAAAAGTCATATTTTCGGATTGAAAATTTAACTTTTTTGTAGAAAATTCTTCTTTTTGCCTTGAAAATTTAACAATTTGGTTGAATTTTTTCTTTCTTGGATGAAAAATCCATCTGGGTAGAAAATTCAACTATTTGGTTAAAAATTCATCCGTTTTGTAGAAAATTGGTCTTTTTGGGTTCAGTTTTTAACAGTATGGTTAAAAATCCACTTTTTTTTATGAAAATTGAAAAGTTTTGTGAAAAAGTTGTCTTTTGGCTTAAAAATTCAACATTTGTATAGAAAATTCAGCTATTTTTTTCAAAATTAACTTTTTTGTTGAAAATTCAGATTTTCGGATTAAAAATTTAACAGTTTTGTAGAAAATTCGTATTTTTTGACTCAAGTTTCACTATTTATTTCTAAATGCAACTTATTCGCTGAAAATTAATTTTTTTTTCTTGTTCAAAGTTTAACTATTCGATTGAAAATTAATCTTTCATGGTTTAAAATGAACTCTTTTGTTGAAAATTCATCTTTTCGGGTTTAAAACAATGTTTTTTTTTAAACTTGACCTTTTAGCTTTAAAAAATAAAATTTTGTATTGAATATTAATCTTTTTGGTCAAAATTATTTTTGTTTGTTAAAATTTCATATTTTTGGATTGAAAATTCATTTGTTTTGTAGAAAGGTCGTCTTTTTGGCTTGAAAATTCAATAATTTAATGGAATTTTCTTCTTTCTTGACTAGAAAATATTTCTTGGTGTAAAATTTAAATACTTGGTTGAAAATTCAACTATTTTGTAGAGACATCGTTTTTTCTTGGCACATTAAATATTTTGTTTAAAATTCAACTATTTTGTAGAAATATCATTTTTTTGGCTTAAAATTTAAATCTTTTGTTGGAAATTCGTCTTTTTTCTTGAAAATTTAACAGTTTTGCAAAAAAATTGTCTTTCCTGGCAAGAAAATTGAACAATTGTATAGAAACTTCAAATATTTTGTTAAAAATTCATCTATTTTGTAAATATTTTTTTTGCTTGAAGATACAATAATTCGGTGGACTTTTTTTCTTTCCTGACTGGAAAATCTTTCTTGGTTGAAAATTCAACTCTTTTGTTGAAAATTTGGCTTTTTGATTTAAAGATTCATATTTGTCGGTTGAAAATTCAACTGCTTGGTTATAAATGCAACTATTTGTTAGAAAATTATTATTTTTAGTTAAAAAATTATCTTATTTTTTTTCTAGAATCTAGGCATTTGCCCAAGTATGTTTTCCATCCCGGATTCGTGGACTAGTATAGGAAATTTTGGTAAGATATTTTTATTATTTTATTCAAAAATTTTATTTTAATTTACTTATTATTTTGACAAATTGAAGTATCGGCTCAAAGAAATTTTTATAAGCAGAGATTTTTTGAAATTTGTCCCGGGTTTTTTAAAAAATAAAAATGTTTAATTCGCCGTTTAAATTTTAAAAACTGGATCATGAATTATTAATTAGACAACGAGGTTAAGAACATTGTCTTGACAAATTAAACTATAAAATATTGATTTAAAGTAAAAAATTATTTTAAGTGGGTATTCCAAATAGTTTAAGGAAAAAAGTAAATAATAAATATAATATATAAATAATAATAATTTATCTTTTTAGCTAAAAATTCAACTGTTTGGTTGAACATTTATTTTTATACTTAAATTTTCAACTATTTCGTTGAAAATTCAACTAGTTGGTTAAAAAGTATCTTTTTTGGTCAAAAAGTCAACTAATTTGTTGAAAATACCTTTTTTTTATGGAAAATAATGTGTTGTAACTGAAAATTTAACCATTCCAATTGGAGATTTATCTCTTTGTTTGCAATTTTAAATATTTTGTTGAAAATTCGTTTTTTTTTTAAATTAATTTTTTTACTGAAAATTCAACTTTTTCATCTTTAGTTGAAAATTCAACTATTTGTTTGAAAATGCATGTGTTTTGTTGGAAGTTAATTTTTTTCTTTTGGTTGAAATTTAATTATTATTTTATAATTAATTTTGTATAAAATTATTGTATATATAATTATATATAATTTATATAATTTTATAATTATATATTATATAATAATATTATAAAATTATTTTACAATTATTTTTTTATTTAATAATTAAAAATGTAACTATTCTATTTTTTGTGGAAAATTCATGTATTTTGTTCAAAATTCCTTTTTTTTAAATTAATTTTTTTACGGAAAATTCAACCATTTGTTTGAAAATTCATGTATTTTGTTGGAAGATAATTTTTTTTTCTTTTGGTTGAAATTTAATTATTATTTTATAATTCATTTTTTATAAAATTATTGTATATGTATATTTAATCTCTCCCTTTTACGGGTTTGAGGGCCTCTGCTCCCTGTACATATATTTACATTTCATCCTTAACCTAACTTAACCGCTGCTTATATTCTAATGTTTCGCCTTACTTAAAATAACAATAATATTAATACTATTGATTCTTAAACTTCTACAAATGAGCGATCTTCCAGGGCTTCCGTTTTCTCTTACCATCAAATACATTTTCACCGATTTAAAAATTTAAATTTTTTGCTAGTTACTTCCCTTTAGACAGGATTACCCGTTTGGCTCTGCCCTGCTCCCTTGCTTTCTCTTAATTCTTCCAGTTTTTTCATCCACGTCACTCCCTGTCCATTACCATCCAAAATCCATCTTACACACTCATCCACACTCAACTGTCCATCTTCCTCTCCTGTACACCTCTCTAACACATGTGCCCACGACTCCATTTCGTATCCACATACTCTGCACAGATTGTCCTCTTCATCCATCCAATATCTACAGGATCTCACTCCTTCTCCCATTCTAAACCGTACCACTCTATTCCATTTGTCTTCCTTTTTTAATTTTTGCAAATATTCTGGTTCCTCTAACCCTTTGACCATCATATACAATCTATTGTACCTCGAATCCATAATCTTTATCCATCTCTCTTCTCCTTGTTTTACTAATAGCTCTAACTCTATGTTTTCCCACTCCAGTACCCCTTCTTGTATATCACAAGCCCTCCTCATTTTTTTCCTTTCTTCCTCCCATTTCGAATTTCCCAAATTGCCTCTCGTCTCCTTGTTCCGAACTTCGTCCAAGCACATTTGTGCTATTCTGCTCCCTTCTCCCCTTTTCAGCTTCTCTTCAAACTTCCAGGCTCTCTTAATTTGTCTAGTTACCATTTTTTCCCTTCCTATTTCTTCCCTTAACATGTATCCTGGGCAACTCCAACTAACCCCCATTACCCATCTCAGAAATCTCTCATGCATGCTTTCCACTTTCCTATATTCTTTCCATCCCCAGACCTCCACTCCATAACACAACACCGCCCAAACCAACGCATCAAACATCCAAACCCTCATTCTCCAATCGTCATTGAACCTTCTCTTTCCTATACCCCATACTTGGCCCATTACTTTACTCGCACATTCGATTCTTTTCCTCACCTGTACCTAATTTACCCTTCCTGCCTCAAACCAAAAACCTAAGTAACAGAACTCCTCCACACTTTCCACTGTTTGTCCGTTCATCTTCCAAACGTAACCTATTTTGGTCTTTCTATTTCTGAAGCACATCACCTTGGTCTTCCCTACGTTCACCGTCAGTTCTTTTGTTCCCACATACTCTTCGAAAATTCTTATCATTAGGTTCATCCCCATCTCATCGTCTGCTAATAGATTTATATCGTCCGCGTATGCTAGAGAAGATAGTTTGCTATTACCCAAAATCGTCCCCCCTTTCCCTTTCTCCTTTAGCTTCTCCTCTAAGTCTGCCAGCAGCATATTAAATAGTAGCGGACTCAACGGGCACCCTTGCCTTAGACCTCTTCCTGTCCAGAAAACCTCCCCCTTTTCCCCCCCTATCTTCACCCTAATCCCGGTTTCAGTAAAAATTTCCTTTACCCTATCTACTAACCCTTCCTCTATTCCCCTCTCTTTCAATGCCTGCCATAGCACTTTTCTATTCACTGAGTCAAGGCTGCTTTAAAGTCTACGAACAAGGCGACTAATTTCCCTCTTTTCCTCCCTAAATTTCTGTTAACCAAGTAGTTGAGTACGATGATGTTATCTATTGTCCCCATCCCTTTTCTAAATCCCGTCTTATTGTGTGGGATACTTTGTTTCTCTTCTATCTGGCTCTCTAACCTTTTTCTTAGAATTTCTGCGTATATTTTATAACTCACTGGCATGAGAGTGATCCCTCTGTACTCCTCTACCTTTTTGCCCTCCCCTTTCTTGACAAGCGGTACCACCAGCCCTGTCACCCGCTCCTCCGGCCACCCTTCTCCTTTCCAGACCTTGTTGCAGATCTTCCACATCCCTTCTCTAATCCCTTCTCCTCCATACTTTATTGCTTCGTTCTCCATACCGTCCTCTCCTGTAGCCTTGTTTCTTTTCAGTCTATCTATCGCCTGATCCACTTCTTCTCTTGTTATTTCGTTCCCTTCCTCCATTTCTCCCTGGACTATCCTTCTATTTTCCCCTTTTATCCTATTTTGTTCTCCCCCTAACAGACCCTTAAAATAATCCGTCCACTCGCCCATTTCTATTTCTTCATTCACGCCTTTCCTTCCTCCTCTTTCCCTATTTATCACATCCCAGACCCTACCTTCTTTGATCGCTTTTTCTACTTCTTCCTTGTATTTCTCCTTTCCCTTTTGCTTTTTCCTTTGCAGCATCCTTTCATGTTCTCTTTTTCTCCTGTTGTACTCCGCCTTCTCTATTTCTCCTTTTCTCCATTTTCTTACACACTCTTTCATTCTGTCTTTACTCTCCCTGCATTCCTCGTCCCACCAGCCTCTCTTTCCCTCTTCTCTTCCTTCTTTTGTACCTACCTCATCCCTTACCTTTTCAATCGACCCTTTCAACCTTTCAATTAACGAGTCTACTCCCTCCTCCTTTTCATACCTAACATTCTGCTTTTCCATTTTTTGTTTAAACTCTTTTAATTTATCTACCCCCCAGACTCCCATTTTCGTGTTCCTTTCTCCCCCTCTTTCCTTTTTCCCTCTGCCGCGCTTATGGACGCCACCTTTCAGTGTAGCTATTACTGGGAAGTGCTCGGACCCTATCTCATTCCCCACGTTCATACTGTCTATCATCTTCCTCATTCTTTCTTCCGCCAGGATGTAGTCTATTACTGTTTCTCCCTTACCTATAAATGTGATCTCTCCTTTCTCATCTCCTTTCATATTGCCATTACATATAAACCATCCTGTTTCTCCTATTTCGTCTAGCAACCTCCTCCCTTCTCGGTCTGTCTCCCTATGTTTGGAGCTCCTTACATAGGCCTCCTTTTCTTCATCCCAAATCCCTCCCCCTTGCTCGCCAGTCCAGGCATTCAAGTCACCTCCTATCAGAACCAACTCTTCCTTCTTTTCCTCCATCCACCTCCTTATTACTCTCCAACCTTCCTCTTCCCCTCTTCTTCTATATACACAAACCACCGCTATTTTGACTTTTCCAATTATAATCCTTCTTACCATTGTTCCATCCTTTTCCTCCCTATCCTCCTCTGTTCTCCCTTTTACTGCCAGTTCTTTTCTCACCCCTGAGACCATGCCGTCCATCCCTCTACCTTTAACGTGTTCCTTTCTTGCTTCTTGCATTGTCCACACATAACCTTTAGGTAACATCCTTTTCACCCCCTTCCAGTCCTTCTCATCTGCCCAGGTTTCACTCAACATAATCACATCCCACTTTTCTAACTCCCGCCAAAAGCTATTTTCACATTTTTCTCTTCCCTTCCCTCACCTTTCCTCCTCAATTTTCTTCCGCCTTGCCGGTTGGAAACCCCTCTGTTTCATCTTTAATCTCTTTTGCATCTTCCTTTCTTCTACCTTTTTCAACTCTTTTCCCCTTTTTCCTTATTTCTTCTAATTCTTCGTTCCAAAACCATTCCTACCCATTTGTCCATAATCTGTCTCTCCCTATCCATACCATGCGCCCTTTTTTCCTCTCGACCCATGCCCTCTGCTCTATTTGCCATCTCCTTTTCCTCTCCCTCCATGTCAGATCCTCTTCAATTATTTCCCTTCTTCCTCTCAATAATTTTTTTCCCTCCATAATTTTCCTTTTCTCCTCCTCACTCCCTATTTTCACTAGAAACATTCCTTCTTGTACTTCCTTCGTCCATCCTATTCTCTTAACTCCCTCTACCCTTACCTGAACTCCAATATCTTTCAAAAGATTTTTGATTTCCGCTTCCCCTGTTTCACTCTCCACTTTCAATCCCTTAACTACGATGTTATTTTTCCTCTTCGTCCTTTCTTCCCCTTCCAATCTTCCAAAATAATATCCTTAACTGAAAATATAACTATTACAATTAAAAATTGAACTATTTTGATGAAACTTTATATTTTCGTGTTGAAAATTAAATTGAAATCTTTCTTGGTTAAAAATTAAACTATTTTTTGAAAATTATTTTTTTTAGTTTAAAAATTAATCTGTTTTCTGAGAAATTTCCTCTTTTTTAGATAAAAATCCAACTATTTGATTTTTCATTTCAATTGAAAATTCATCTCTTTTGTTGAAAGTTTTTTTTTCTTTTGGTTGAAAATCAATTATTTAACTATTACAATTTGAGTTGAAAATATGTCTTTTTTAGTTTGAAATTTAACTATTTGGTTAAAAGTTCATCTGTTTTGTTGAAAATTATTCTTTTTTGGTTGAAGGTTGAACCATTTTGTTGAAAAATAATTTTTTTGTTGAAGATTCCTAATTTTAATTGCAAATTCCTCTCTTTTGTTGAAAGTTAGTTTTTTTTTCGTTTGGTTGAAAATTAATTTTTTAACAACTATTTTGTTAAAGTTCATCTATTTTGTTGAAACTTCAACAATTTTGTTAAAAAGTATTTTTTAATGTGAAAAGTCAACTGTTTTGTTGAAAATTCGTCTTTACGGTTACGGATTCAACTAAATTGTTAAAAATTGTGTTTGATTTTAACTTTTTTTATTCGTTTATCAATTAAAATCTTTTTTCCTTAAAATATGAAATATTAAATTTTTGGTTGAAAATTTCGTCTCTTTTGCATAAAAAATAATTTCAACAATTTT
>CAKNYM010042841.1:0-24042 GCA_932195095.1 Andricus curvator | reverse complement strand
GTTCAGCGTGTGATTTGCTTTCCTTAAGTTTCGAGCAAGTGCCCTAATTTTTGGAGTGAATCTTTTATTTAATGTTATGTAGCTAATCACGCACTGAATATTTGATGCATGCCGTCTCGCCGTTTCAATTTTGAATTGAAGCTGTGCAATACGCTCGCGAGTCTTACTCAGACGTACTGAAGTTTCGTTACTTCTACTGTCGCTAAGGAAGGACACCGCCTTCTCGTAAACAACACAGTTCAGATTCCAGAGATTAAAATCTTCGGGGAGCAAATCGGGGAGAGCAGTATTAGCTTCAGCTAATTTGTCCATCCTGAGAAAGACTTTTTGGTGGATAGATCTCCTACTTCTCATGTTAGCATTATCGGCTATCTGCAAAGGTGGTCTTGCTGGAACGGGTGGAATGTTCGATGAAGGATGTTGCTCTTCTTCTTGTTGATAAAGAGCTTCATATCCGTTTTTTCGCAAAAAGGATACCTGATCTCTTAAATACTGAGGCGTTTGATGAGCATATTCCGGGTGCATATTGACCCAACGGTCATGTAACCTCTGCATGAATCCTCTTCGCGCCGGTGAGCTTCTTTACCAACAGGTAAGGATGTCTCTCCTGAGTTGGTCCGACCATTTAAATCGATGTTCTCGCGTTTGTCCGGGGCCATTGTCTGGTCGTCGCCTCGGTTCGGTCCTATTGCCACTCCCAAATGAACCATGGCCTCCATCCGAGAGAGGCCTATTGTGGGTGGCACTGCGCGATACTGGTGTCGTAACCGCATAATTCATTGCATTGGGGAGTTAGCCCAAAAAGACGTGGCTGACTGCAAGAGCCGCAGCTCTCGGGCGATGGGGTCGCCACATCCCTACGCCTATTATTATTATTATTATTATTACGAACCAGTCATTGTTTCGCACCTCCGAGAGCACCTAGCACAATGACAATTACTTGTATCGAATATTTTGTGTACAGTTGTTGCAGCTCACTTTGAAGGGCTTGATACCTCTCCTCCTTTTCTTTCTCCTTGGCAGTGATGTTGTATTCGGGCGGAGCCCAGAATTCGATCACGAATATAGTTCGTTTCTCAAAGTCATGGAGAACGATGTCAGGCCTCGAGTGTGCAACGGAGACTACTGCCCGAAAATCGTAATTCCAGAAAATTTGGCACTTCTCGTTCTGGACAATTCACTCTATCTCCCTTGGAGCGTTCAGCAGGGAAGGGTCGCGGCCAACACCGTAAGTGCGCCCAAGATGGTAATAAAGCACTCTTAGGGCCGTATTATGTCTGTAGATATACGTCGTTCCTGCGTGGGCGGGACACCCCGATAGTATGTGTTCTAGGTACTCAGCGTGTCTATGACACGCTCTGCACCTATCTCTGGAAACTTCTTGATATAAAATGCGGTCACGGTATGCTAAGGTGGAGATGACCCCGTCCTGGCATGCGAAAATAAAACCCCCCTGTACCTGAACTAAGCCCTGATGATCTGAGGAACGCAAAAGTTTGCTCCTTCGACAATGACTGTTTTTCTACATTTCTGTGAAAGCTTCCGTGCATTTTCTTGTCGAGTGAATTTTTCAACCTCTGCTTTCTTCACTTTGGCTTTTAGAAGTGAAGCATCTAGATGGAGTAATGTACTTTCCTCCCTTCTGATGTTAAAATTCAGGCCAAGGGTCTCGGCCGCTTGCTCCGCGGCTTTGTAAAGGAGCGCTCCTTCGCCAATCATCTCGTGATTCCTAACCATTTCCAGGAGAGGCTCTCTGCCATTCGCAACGATGTAAGCTGTACTTAGAACAATTCGGTTATAAAGACACTTGAGATTCAGAAGTCCGCGTCCGCCTTGACGGCGTGAAATGTATAATCGCGGAACTGACGAATTGATATGCAAGCTTTTAGGCATATGCATGATCTTACGTGTGGTGTTATCAAGGACCGTAAGCTCTATTTTCGTCCTTTGAACCACCCCGAACGAGTAGAGTAGAACCGGGACGGCAAGCATGTTAGTCGCAGATACCTTGTTCAAAGCCGACAGATTAGAAAACCAAATCTGTCGAAGAAGATGCTTGTATCTGCTTCGGAGAGACTCCTCGATTGATGTTACGTCTCTTTAGAATTAAGATGTCTAATAACACTTTTGTCACGGTCCTTAGGAATGCCAGTAATCTTTCCTTTCTTCAGATTAATTTTGGCACACTTTTCCAATCCAAAGTCCATCCCAATCCCTCCTGTGTACTTCTTGACGACATTTGTGGCAGTTTGAGGTTTGCTTTTACCAGAGGCATAGATCTTCAGGTCCTCCATATAAAATACATGAGTGACCTTATGCTCGCGCTGATTAGTGTCGCTACTGAGGTATTCAGAAAAATGTCGTAGTGCGAGAGATAGAGGCAGAAGTGTGATGCAAAAAAGCAAAGGGCGTATGGTATCACCCTGAAAGACGCCCATGTGGTGGCCTTTCCGCGCCCACGAAGTGTTGGAAACGGGTAGAGGTTTGGCAAACATTATTTATGTGACCAATCACAGGGTTGCCTTTGCGCTCCCAGGAAGTGTTAAAAAGGTGTAGGGGTTTGACCAACATAATTTTTGTGATCATTGACAGAAGTGCCTTCCCGCTCCCACGAAGTGTTGGAAAGGGGTTGGACCAAAATTATTTCTGTGGCCAGTCACAGAGGTGCCTTTGAGCCCCCACGAGGTGTTGAGCAGAGGTAGGGGTTTGACCAACATTATTTCTGTGACCTGTCACAGGGTTGCCTTCCCGCCTCCGCGAAGTGTTGAAAAAAAGTAAGGGATTGAACAACATTATTTCTGGGACCAGGCGCAGGGGTTACTTTCCGCCCCCACGAAGTGTTGGAAAGGGGTAGATTTGACAAACATTGTTTCTGTGACCAGTCACAGCAGTGCCTTCCCGCTCCCAGAAAGTGTTGAAAAGGGGTAGGGGTTTGACAAACATTATTTCGGTGGCAAGTCTGAGGGGTGCTTTACCGCCCCCATGAAGTGTTGGAAAGGGGTAGGGGTTTGAGCAACATTATTTCTGTGACCAGACACACGGGTACCTTTCTACTTCCAGGAAGTGTTGAAAAGGGATAGGGGTTTGTCCAATTTCTGTGACCAGACACAGGGGAGTCTTGCAGCTCCCACGGAGGCTTCGAAAAGGGTAGGAGTTTGACCAAAATTTGTATGTGACCAGGCGCAGGGGTGCCTTTCTGCCCCCACGAAGTTTAGGAAAGGGGCAGAGTTTTGACCAACATTATTTTCGTGACCATTCACAGGGGTGCCTTCTCACCCCCACAAATTCTTGGAAAGGAGTAAGGATTTGACCAAAATTATTTATGCGACCCGACACAGGGTAGCTACTTGCCCCCACAAAGTGTTGAAAAAGGGTAGGGATTTGATCAACATTATATCTGTGACCAGTCACAGGAGCACCATCCAGCCGCCACGTGCTGTTGGAAGGGGTGAATTTCGTGAATTCCAGTTATTCTTTGAATTCCGTGAATTCCGTTAATTTCTTGAATCATGTGAAATCCATTAATTCTGTGAATTCCGTAAATTCTGTGAATTCCGTAAATTCCATGAATTCCGTGAATTCCATTAATTTCATGAATTCTTTGAATTCCGTGAATTCCTTGAATTCCTTGCATTCCTTGAATGCAATGAATTCCTTGAATTCCATGAATTCCTTGAATTCCATGAATTCCTTGAATTCCATGAATTCCTTGAATTCCATGAATTCGTTGAATTTCATGAATTCGTTGAGTTGCATGAATTCCTTGAATTACATACATTCCTTGAATTACATGACTTACATGAATTCCATGAATTCCGTCAATTTCATGAATTTCGGGAATTCCATGAATTCCGTGAATTCCGCGAATTCTTTTAATTCCGTGAACTCCATGAATTCGGTGAATTCCATGAATTCCTTGAATTCCATGAATTCCTCGAATTCCTTGAATTCCGTGAATTCCATGAGTTCCGTGAATTCCTTGAATTCCGTGAATTCCGTGAATTCCTTGAATTCCGTGAATTCCTTGAGTTCCGTGAATTCCGTGAATTCCGTGAATTCCGTGAATTCCATGAATTCCGTTGATTCCATAAATTCCATGAATTCTATCAGTTCCATGAATTCCTTGCTATCCTTGAATTCCTTGCTATCCTTGAAAGCAATGAATTCCTTGAATACAATGAATTTCTTGAATTCCATGAAGTCCTTGAATTCCATGAATTCATTGAGTTGCATGATTTCCTTGAATTACATACATTCCTTGAATTACATGAATTCCGTGAATTCCGCGAATTCCATGAATTCCGTCAATTTCATGAATTTCGTGAATTCCATGAATTCCGGGAATTCCATGAATTCCGGGAATTCTTTTAATTCCGCGAATTCTTTTCATTCCGTGAATTTCATCAATTCTGTGATTTTCCTGAGTTCCATGAATTCCTTGAATTCAATGTACGGTACGGCAAAAGTGCTGTACCGCGCTCTAAGAAGTTTCACTTCAAAAACCGGTAAAACATTTTTTTCCTCGTCCCCTAGCCGAAAGTACGTCTTCCCGGCCGCATTTCTGTCCGGGAACAGTGGCTTTTGCGGCCTGCTAGAGTTAACGCGCTCTCTGATTGACTGCGAGATTTTTGTGGACGCTCAGTACCATGATCCAACCGGATCCAACCTCCTCAGCCGCGAGTTGATGGACAAAGTATTATGTGAACCTATTGGGAGACGGCGATTCGACTCGTGTGATTGCTGAGCTCGAACAGCAAACTTCACTCTCATCTAGAATCGCCAACTTCTCCTACTCGATGCACAATATACTAATTACCGGTACCGATTTTTTTTACCGGTACCGACAGTGTATACACTTTGTAAGAAAAAATACGTTTTTGTGAAGTTTATTCCGAATAGTCAACTCTAGGTGAATCGAGTTGAAAATAAAAATTTCTCTTCACAACGAGCCATTAGGTATTTTCACTTCAACCATCAGCTACGTTCACTTCGTTGAGTGTTGAGGGGAAAACAATGGACCAAATGCATGGGATAAAACTTTATTTTTGTAATATCTTCGTAATGAAGAATGATTATTATCATTTTATTATTTCATTGAATAGTTCTTAAAAAATAGAAACTAATTTCCAAATACACTTATATAGAAAAAAATAGTTTTTACTAAGATATTAAGAATATAGTGCAAAAATGGACCGAATCCCATGCATTTTGGTCCATTGTTTTCCCCTCAGCACTCAACGAAGTGAAGTTAGCTGGTGGTTGAAGTGAAGATGCCTAATTAGGTATTTTCACTTCAACCACCAGCCAACTTCACTTCGTTGAGGGCTGAGGGGAAAACAATGGACCAAATGCATGGGACAAAACTTTATTTATGTTATATCTTCGTAATAAATAATAATTATTGTCATTTTATTATTTCATTGAATAGTAGTTAAAAAATAGAAACTATTTTTCAAATACATTTATATCGAAAAAATTAGTTTTTACGAAGATATTAACAAAATAAGGCAAAAATGGAGCGAATCCCATGCATTTGATCCATTGTTCCCCCCTCAGCAGTTAACGAAGTGAAGTTAGCTGACTATGAAGTGAAAATGCCTAATATAATACGAATGAAATATGACTTTTCAAATATTATCCCATAAGTATGTTTTCTAGGGTCCGGAAAAAATCGCACAAGTGAAATAATGGGTTTGGTGATTGTTTGTGGCTAATTAGGTTGTTTGCGGTTTTTGTAATGCCAATTGCTTGTATACCATTAAGCCATTTCCCTTTCAGGGTAGGCGTGACACTACCCGATTTGGGTAGTGTTTCTAGGTGGATAGTTTCTTGTAGTAAATAACTACAAGTTAGGCTCACCACACACCACGCGTGTAATACGTAAAATACTACCATATACTGATACGTAATTGTTTACCAAAATAGTGTAAAGAAATTAATAATTGTTTTTCGAAATTTTTTATTAGAATAGAGACAGAAAGTCGTGCCTTTTCGGAAATTTTCAACTTATGGTCCATTTTTTAATAAAAGTGAGGTAATATTCAATTAATGTTAGCAAACATAACTGCTAAAACAATTTATATATATTGTTGATAATATTCTCTTAGAATGTTGCTAGAAAATTGCAGTGTTTTAACATTTTTTCATTTTTTCCCCCAATTTTCAATTACAGTGAGGTGATTCATTAATTGAAGTTAACGAAAACAATTGTTTAGAAAACTTATGGTTCTTGTTAATAATCAAATATTTGAATCATGCTGTCACTTGGAGTGAGTTAAGAATCAATTCCATTCAGCAAAAATAATAATTTAAAAAAATGATTGTTGTTTATAATCATGTTATTATTTATTAATGGTAGAAAGTTGATTTTTTGTGAAAGCTTTAGGTTTACTTTGACTTTTTTGTTCTGAACAAAACATAAGTGAACCTCAACAAGAATCATTCTTTAAGTGGCTGCAGTCCCACAAAAAAGAAAGCAATTGCCCCACGGGTCCAGAAATGGAGTTTCGCGGACAAATTAAGCTGCAGGTCGCAGTTGAGTTTTGTGATCGTGTAAACAATTAAGTACATCAGAAATCAATAATAGTCAATACCTAGATACAAATATAATGAAAATAAATTGTTTAAAAGACATTTTATTGCTATAAAAAAAATGTTATAAACTAATAGACATCTATCGAATTTTTACGAGATAAAATATTTTGTCGACATGAAAAATAATTTTAAGATACTTGACAATGTTATTTAAAGTGAAAAAATATTCATACATAAAAATTCATGATTTTTATTAACAAATTATACAAATAATTGTTTTATAGTCGTATCTTTTTAGGGATGGAAACAATTTTTCTACACGAAGTTGCTGGGAATGACTTTGTGATTTTTTTAGCCCGAAAGTTTTATTATAAGTCAAAAATTTAATTTTTTATAACAAATTGTATAAACAATTGTGTTGTATTCGTCTAATGTTACAGGGAAAAATTTATTTTGCTTTTTAAAAACATTCAGCGAATGCCTTTGTGATGTTACTTTTCTCGAAAACCTTAAAAGTATATATTAGTATACAAATGTAGATATAATAAAAAGATTCCTGAAACTTGTTCCAAAATCCGAAAAAAAGAAGAGACATTTTTTTGTGGGTAATTCTCAACTAATCCATTCAGATTATTAAATTTTCGAAACAGCAAAAGATATATTCCAAACAACCATACATTTCTAAAATAGCTAATATTTAAAAACATCCTTGGTACAGTATTTAAATAAAAATAGATTTTTTTTGACAAATTAAGGTCAAAAGTTGTCTCTATTTAAAAATTCATTTAAGATCGAAATGAAAGCTGCTTTCTTATTAATAATTTTATGTACCGGAATCAGAGCTTGAAAAAAATGACAAATCAAAATTATATTTGTAAACAACCTCATTTCGGCTCATTAGAGACAAATACATAACAAAAGAAAAAAGAAGGAGAAAAGGAAAGAGTCAACCAAAATTAAAAAAAGGGAATTTTCAACCAAATACTTAAATTTTCAACCAAAGGTGTAAGTGCGTAAGAGGCGAGAATACTTCGGCGCCTAGACCACACCGCCGGCCTGTCCTATCTGTTAGGAGAGAGAATTTTCGACCGCTTTGTTTATCTGGGTAATTTCAAGTGAGTGAAACTTTCAGCGGAAGAAATTTTTATTAGGATAGATAGATAAACGTTTATTTTTTAGCCTGCTGGCCTTAAAAAATTGACTTGCTTACACTTCCATTTTTTTTACAGAATTTTCTTACAACTAAGCCTTAAAACTAACATCCTTCCACACCTTATATCTAACGCCGCTCGCTCTTATCGCATTGCCTTCCTCGCTTCGCCTCGCCTCGCTCGCATGTCCCTACTTTCTTGCTTGCCTCGCATTACCATACTCTGCCTCCGCGACTAATACCTAATACTTATCTACTATTTACAATATTTACAATTACTTATATTTACTTCCTCCTCTATTTACAATCTTTCCTTCTCCATTCCTCTTCCTCCTTCCTTCTCTTCTTCTCCATCTTATCCAATACTCCCTTCACCCATGCTACTGCCCTTTTGTCCCCCCTTTCATGCATCAATACCTCCATGCTTATCCCACTCCTTTCCACCTCCACGCACTCCTCCAACCAGTGCTCCACTCTTGCCTCCCCCTTCCCACATAGTTCACACATCCTCTTTTCCCTATCGAGCCAAAACCTATTGAAACCCTCCATGCACCCACATCTCATCCTCGCTATAAGCTCCTGACTTCCTTTCTCTCCTTTCTCACACAAATATTGCGCTCTCGCCCTTGGCATAATCCACACGTAGTTCCCATTAAACCTTGTCTCTCTTATTCTTTCTTCCCCTGCTGTCTTCTCTCTCTCCATGCTGTTTTTCTTAACCAACTCATATACCTTCCTTCCTTCCTCATGCATCCTTCTCAATTCATCAATATGCAGTCCATTCGTTCTAAAATACCTTTCTCTTTCAACCTCCATCTTCCCACCCCCTCTCCTGTTCTCCTTCTCCCACCAACACTCCCTAACCAGCTTACTTCCCCCCTCTTCCAAAAATTTCTCCTCATATTTACACGCTCGACTCCCCGCTAGAATCCCTACACTCGTTCTCCCCGTCTCCCTCCTGACAATATAATTAGGCGTGTTCCTTGCCAACCCCAGTGTCCACTTTACATACCTCTCCTGTATCCTATTTACCTCTTCGCTTTCCTTCCACCCCCACACCTCTACTCCATACAATAGTACACTCATCACTAGTGAGTCAAACAATTTCATTCTCATCCCAAAATCATCCGCGAATAACTTCTTTCCCAACCCCCACACCTGCCTCATCACCACATTTGCCCTCCTCACTCTCTCTTTTATGTGACCACCCACTCCGCCATTCCTCCGAAACAAGAAGCCCAGGTACACAAACTCTTTCACCGCCTGCACCGCCTTTCCCTTCCACTTCCACTCCCCTTCCTTATCCCTTCCACCTCCTTTTCTGAAAACCATAACCTTGGACTTTTCCGCATTCAGTTCTAACCTATTCTTATCCAGGTATTTTCTCAACCTCTTCATCATTTCCTTTAAGGCCTCCTCGCTTTTTGCCAACAACACTATGTCATCTGCATACGCTAGCGACCAAATTCTAACCCCTCCTATCCTGACTCCTCCTACCACTCCGGCCTCCAGCTTACTTTCCATATCCGCAATTAAAATCGCAAAAAGCGTCGGGCTAAGCGGACACCCTTGTCTTAACCCCTTATCCATCCAGAATCCCTCCGAAATCCCCTGTCCTCCTCTTACCTTATCTTTGGTTTCTTCATATATCTCCCTTACCCTCTCGATCAGGCCTCTCTCCACTCCCCTCTCCTGCATCGCCTCCCACAACCTCCCCCTATCCACCGACGGAAACGCGCCTTTTAGATCCACAAAAAACGCGTACACTCTCGATCCCTTCTTCGCTAATTCTCTATCCACCACGTGCTGTAGAACGTAGATATTGTCGATAGTACTCCTACCTGCCCTAAAGCCCGCCTGCGTCTCTGGCAATATTCCTTTCCCCTCGACATCCTTCCGCAGCCTCTCCGCTACTACCATCGCGTATACTTTATACGCCGTATTCATTAGCGTAATCCCCCTATAATTTTCCTGCCTATCCCTCTCTCCTTTCTTATACAGAGGCACTATTAATCCTTCTCTCCACCCTCGTGGGAATCCCTCCCCCCTCCATACTTTCTTCACTACCTCCTTCAGCCTCTCCCTAACCTCTTGTGTACTAAACAGCCATGCTTCGTTCTCTAGCCCATCCAGCCCTGCTGATTTTGACCTTTTTAACTTCCTTATCTGTTTCTCTATCTCCTCGTCATTCAACTCCTCCATCTCTGCCTCCCCCGTTCTTCTACTCCCATCATCTCTCTTCCTTGAATCTGAGCCCTGAAATGATTCTTTAAAAAACTCCCTCCCCTCCTCACTCCCTATCTTGTCGCTTATCCCTACTCTACGCTTCCTAAACCTATTTATTATCTTCCAGACGTCCCCTTCTGTCTTAACATTTCCTAACTCCTCCTCCATCTCTTTCTCCTTTTCCTGTTCTTTCTTCTTACACATCAATCTAAACCCCTTCCTCATTTCTACGTACTCCTCCCTTTTCGCAGTACCCTCTTTCCACTTCTTGTACTTCCTCTTCACCTTCCTTTTCATCTTTTTACATTCCCTATCCCACCACGGCTTCACCATTCCTTTCTTCTTCTTTTTGAATACCTTCTTTTGCACGCACCCTTTCACTTTCTCTTTTAAATCCTCCCATATCTCTTCCACCGTCTCCCCTTCGAAGCGTACGTTCCCTAACTGCTCCTTATATTTCTCTATCGCCTCCCTCGTCCAGCTAACCCTCTCCCCCGTCGACACTTCTTCCCCACCTTGCCTTCCACCGTTCTCACCCCTTATCCACAACCCTAATGGCTGATGGTCTGATTCTACCCTCCCTTCTACTGCGAATCTCTCCATCTCCTCCCACCCTTGCATATTCATAACTACATAATCTATTACCGATACCCCCACCTTACCTACGTATGTGTATTCTCCCTCTTCGTCCCCAGTTGCCATACCATTTGCCACCGCCCAGCCTCTATCCTCCATCCAGTCCCTTAGAATCTCCCCCTCCTTATTTATTAACCTATCCTTTGAGTTCCTTTCGAAGCTCTCCCCTTCCCTGTAAAGGCCCCCCTTCCCTCCCCATCCTCGCGTTAAAGTCCCCACCCAGTACAACCATACCCTCTTCTCTTTCACCTAACAGGTCTTCCACCCTTTCTTTAATTCTTTCCATCCCATCCTTATTGTACACTGTCACAAACTTACACATTCCCCCTCCTATCTTTACTTTCCTCATTTGCACTCCCTCCCCCTCTACCTCTCCGTGAGCTTCTTCCTCTAATCCATCTCTAATCCCCGTTATAATTCCCCCACTAGCCCTTCCTTTCTTCTTCACTCTGACCGCCTCCTGGAGTCTCCACCTATACCCCCTTGGCAGCTTTGGCTCTATTCTATCCCATTCCTTTCTTTCCACCCACGTCTCTACCAGTCCTACCACATCAAATTCCTGGATATACCTCCAGAACTCCTCATCCTTCTTCTTTACCCCTGCTACGTTCCAGTAAAGCACCTTCACAACTCCTCTACCCTGCATTACCCCCGCCCCCCTACTTCCTACGAAACAAATTCCCCTGCACTTCCTTCAACACCTCTTTCTCCTCGTCCCACACCCACATTTTCTCGTCTATTTTTATTTTCCGATATCCTACCTTCGCCGATCTCCCTTCACTCCTCTCCCTCCTAGCCCTGTCGTACAGCATTCTCTGTACATCCCTTTCCTTTCTCGTCAAATCGTGATCGATGAACACTTCCTTATCCTTTATCCTATTTTTATTTCTCATTACCCCCAATTTTTCTTCCCAGCTCTCCAACTCCACAACCGCCACTTCTTTCTCCTTCCTCCCCTCCAACTTAACTTTCCCTACCCTGCCTTTATTCCACCCTATGCTCTGTAGCAGCGCTTCCACACCCTCCCTTTCTTCCCCGCTCTTCATCTTCAACCCTCTTATCACAATATTATTTCTCCTGTCTGCCTTCTCCTTTCTCTCCATTCTCAACTCCATTGCCCTTATCCTTTCCCTATCCGCCCTCTCCTCCTTTTCATTCCTACGCTCTCCCACTTTCTCTTCTATCATATTCCCTACCCTCTCCCAAATACCTTTAATCTCGCCCCCGCTACCCCCGACTCCTATTTCCATTTCCGTCCTGCCCTCCACCTTCTCAAGCCTTTTTTCCGTCCTTTCTTTCCACGCCCTAATCTCCTCTTCCATCTGTTTTATTTTAACTTCTTTTTCTTTTCTTTCCCTCTCTAACCCATCTACTCTCTCTCTCAGCTCTTTCACCTCCTTTTCCCATTTCTCATCTCTGATTCGCAGGTCTTCCCTCATACCTTCCATCTGCTCCTTGGTCCCCCTTACTTCCTCCCTCAGCCCCCTGATCTCGCCTATCAACATCCCGAGAGCCTCCTTTTCCAACATCCCCTCCATTTTTTTGGGGGGTGACCTCGGGGTTATCCCGCTTTTTTTAAACGGGCTCTCGACCTCGCTTTTCTCCGGACTCTCTTGGCTGTCTCTCTTCCTTTTCAAGAGATCCTCCCCGTCACTTGCGCTTGACGCTCTCTCCCTTACCTTCTCGCTTCCTTCGTTGCCACCGTCCCGATTTCTCCCTCTCCCCGACGCACCGCTCGACACCGGGCGACGCGTTGTTGGCCGTCGTGGCTTGTGGAAAATTCCCTCCCCGTCGGTTGCACTACCAGCACTGCCAGTACTCTCGCTGCCCACCTCCCGCTCTACCGCCGGTAAATGGGATCTATCCATGCAGTACCTGCCGCAACCGACAGATGTCTCTGCAAAATTTTGGCGTCTTTCGCCGCCAAATTTTCCTTTTTTTTTCCCCCTTTTTTTTTTTTCAATTCCTCAGTCCCTGCAGACACCCCTTTCTCTCCCTTAGCATCCCCTAACTTTTCGAGAACCACCCTTGAACCCTCGAAAGCCCAGGACTCCTGACCACGAACTCCCCCGCTTACTTGCCAACCTAACCTCACTTTCCCTATCCAGCTAGATACCACCTCCCACACACGCTGAAACTCACTTTTTATCTCCACAATTCACCCCACACAACCCTACTCACCTCCTCGGCTTCCACCCTCACACTCCACTCACACCTTCCACACAAATTCCGTAAAATTCTCTCTCCACCTGTCACTTAACACGTTCTCACTTCCGCCACCAACATGCAAGTCAAATTTTTATTAGGATATAATAAAGTTTTTTGGAATTTTTTACGTCAATTCATCTCACCGTTAGAAAATCATAAGCAATTAATTTGCCTTTCTCGAACACTTGAGGGCACGTCGATTTTACTACGCCGAGTCTCTGCCGATTCTACTCGCTCTTGTTTTTTCTGTGAATTTTCCGCGTGCTAATTTCTTTAGAATACTTCCGCAGGAAAACAGCAGAGCGCACAGGTAGTGTCAACAATGCGTCACCACCAAAAGCGTGCACAAAACGCACCACGGTGCGCCTGAGTGACATTTAAATGAAAAGGTCAAACACTCCAGATCGAGTCGGAGGGATCGAAAGTATGTTACTTGTAGATCATAGAAACATAATTTTTAAAATCATCGCTGGAGCCCTTTTCAAAAATCACGCGTCGATCTATATCGATGTCATAATAGGATATAAAAATATTTTAAAAAATTCGTTTTGCAACTTATATTTAATAATAAGATATATTACATCGTTCTCAATCATTATTTCTCAAATCGCATTATTCGTCTTATGCTATTATACAGTTATTAACAAATTATAATCACCAAATTATAATTTTCACTCTTTTTAAACGTGCAATGCATTGTAACTACATACAGCACGTAGCAACTTGGTTGGATAGTCAGGGTGATTTTCGCCAACTTTATTCTTCAACCATACACTCTTGAAATCAAAATGCACCGACTCCATCGCCTGCTCACTGAAAAAACCAAGTGCCATTCCTGTTTTGTGGCAAAACTCTCTAACATGAAAAAAAAACTATATGAACTTTGGATGTAACGCTGACACCTAAGGAAATGTAGCTCTTTTTAAAATTTTCTATGCATGTTGTATAATTGTTTTCGAGCACATTCCCGAAGCACGCAGAGAGAAAATCACCCTGACTATCCAACCAAGTTGCTACGTGCTGTATGTAGTTACAATGCATTGCACGTTTAAAAAGAGTGAAAATTATAATTTGGTGATTATAATTTGTTAATAACTGTATAATAGCGTAAGACGAATAATGCGTTTTGAGAAATAATGATTGAGAACGATGTAATATATCTTATTATTAAATATATGTTGCAAAAGGAATTTTTTTAAATATTTTTATATCCTATTATGACATTGATATAGATCGATGCGTGATTTTTGAAAAGGGCTCCGGCGATGATTTTAAAAATTATGTTTCTATGATCTACAAGTAACATACTCTCGATCCCTCCGACTCGATCTGGAGTGTTTGACCTTTTCATTTAAATGTCACTCAGGCGCACCGTGGCACGCAGAGGAATACCAGACTTTTAAGGAAAAAATGTTATCAGGAAAATAGGTATTAAGCATTGAATTCGATTATGCTCAAAATCTGTTTGCAAATACTGTTTGCAGTTTTCTTGATTATTCGATTAAAGCTGAGTTTGATAGGTCTCGCCATTCGCAAATAATCCTGTTTTCAGATGCTGCAGGTGGTCAAAACAGAAATTACATGGTCCTAACATACTTAATATTGCTGTCGATTCATTTCAATATTGAAATTTGGCATGTTTTTCCTATTCTAGGACATTCGTACTGCCAGTGCGATAGAAACTTCGGTCTTTATGCTGAGAAATTAAAGAAAATGAAACGCGTAGAAACTGTAAACCAGTAATACGATATGATAAAAAATTCTTGCGATCCTCCTTTTTCCTCATTGAAAATGCAAACGAGATTTTGAATGACTACGATAAATCTTTTGAAGGTCAGGCGCAAAAACCGAAGGGCATGAAAATCTCTGAAGCTCGACTAATCAAGTATTATCCAACTAGAGAATTGGGCGTGATAGATAATTATTCTGATGAAAATGTGAAAACTTTTCACTTGAATGCAAAGATCAAATTGGATCAGCTTCGAAGAATTGCTCCCCCTAAAGTTAGTATCGTAGCGGCAAAAGTTAAAGACGTTAAGACTTTGATGCCCTATTTAAGCGAAAAAGGAAAAATTTTTTTGACAACTATTTTGCGAATATTGGAACTAAAAAGACGACAAAGAAAACTAAAAAAGCTGCTTCTGACAAAAAAGACTTATTATGCACGCGGGGCTCTACAAGAATGGACGAACCCTTTCCCTAGCTGCTCGTGGGACCAACAATGACACCACCAAAACACCAAAAAGTTGATGCGGTTCAAAACGATCGAACGCGCAGAGCACTCGACAATGGATCCGCAAACAATGCCGATGATCCTACAGTTAGGATGCTGAAAATAATTTAGATGGAAACACGACGATGAACCGGCGAAACGCCCACATTCAGTGGACGGATCAACTCAAGGATGACTTGCTAGACTGCTACGATGCCATCATTATCCCTGTTCCCCGAGGCTTTATGGCGCGTATGCACACTCTGTGGTGCCAGAAACACCCAGAGCTTCAGCACGTTTCACATCAGTCTTTGCGAAATCAACCCGTCTACCTCCGGAAAAATGGATATTTACGCGGAACGCTTCCCCAACCACTGATGGACCCAGCTACAGACGAAGATGAAGAAGCGACATTGAGACCAACCGCGGAAAGCAGGCACCTTCTGAGAGATGATCGCGATTTCAGGACAAGGAGGAACATTAACATACAAGTCCCTCCTAAGCCCCAAGATCTGGCTGAAATGGATGCCTCCCTTCGTGGAGATATCTCGCAAGAGTCTGACCTTTGGACCATCAATTGCTCAGTTTATGGTGCTGCGAGATCTTTGCCTGATTCAAATCGAAGTATAAATCCGACGGTGGATCAGAAGACCAAAAGACGCTTGCATCTACTGAACAAGAAGATTGGATGGTCAAGACAGAACGCGTCCCGTGTTCAATGTGTGATTGACTACATAACATCTGGTAGACCGTTCACGGAATACACTAGAGTTGAAAGAAGATACTGAAAATATCATCTGCTTCAAAGAGTTCTGCGACCTCATAAAATCTAAGGAGGAATGTCCATCAATCACTGCCGAAGAGGTGGAAAAAGCACTTCGAGGCACGAAGAGCTTTTCCGCTGCTGGACCAGATTGTATCAAGAACTTCTGGTGGAAGAAGTTTACTTTTACACACCAAAATTTGGCCCGCATATTCACCTCATATTTAAAGTCATAGACGCCCATTCCGCAGTGGCTGGTCTTAGGACGCACAATACTCCTGCCGAAAAAAGGCAACTTGTCGAACCCAGAGAATTACAGGCCAATAACTGGCTTGAACCCACTGTATAAGATCGTTACAACTGTCCTAAACAACAGGATTGTTCGACGGACTGAGCCTGTGTGGCGAGAGATGTACGAACAACGTGGCTCGAAAAAAGGTGTAGCAGGCTGTCGAGAGAACCTGCTAATTGATAGGTGTGTCTGTAAAGACGCTGCAGCCCGTCAGCGCGTCCTGTCAATGGCCTGTCAATCTCACATAGTGAGATGCATAGAAAGATTGATGCCTCTTTGGAAAACTAGATTTACTATCTCATCTAGGAATTATCGTCTGACAACGAACAACGTCACCTTCCAGAGGGGCGTCTTTCAGGGTGATACCATGAGCCCTTTGCTTTTTTGCATCACACTTCTGCCTCTATCTCTCGCACTACGAAATTCTTCTGGATACCTCTGTGGCGACACTAATCCGCGCGAGCATAAGGTCACTCATGTATTTTATATGGATGACCTGAAGATCTGTGTCTCTGGTAAGAGCAAACTTCAAACTGCTATAAATATCGTCAAGCAGTACACAGGAGAGATTGGGATGGACTTTGGTTTGGACAAGTGTGCCAAAATTAATATGAAGAAAGTAAAGATTACTGGCGTTCCCAAGGACCCTGAGTTTGTGGATGTAAGTGTTATTAGTCATCTTAATACTGGAGAGACCTATAAATACCTGGGCGTGCCTCAAAGCCGCATTCAGGACGTAACATCAGTGAAGGAGTCTCTCCGAAGCAGATACAAGCATCTTCTTCGACAGATTTGGTCTTCCAATCTGTCGCCGTTGAACAAGGTATCTGCGACTAACATGCTTGCCATCCCGGTTCTACTCTACTTGTTTGGGGTGGTTCAATGGACGAACAACGAGCTTAAGGCCCTTGATATGACCACATGTAAGATCATGCATATGCATAAAAGCTTGCATATCAATTCGTCAGTTCCGCCATTATATATTTCACGCCGTCAAGGCGGACGCGGAATTCTGAATCTCCAGTGTCGTTATAACCGCATTGTTTTAAGTACGGCTTACATCGTTGCAAATGGCAGAGATCCTCTCCGAAAAATGGTCGGGAACCACGAGATGATTGGCGAAGGAGCGTTCCTTTGCAAAGCCGCGGAGCAAGCGGCCGAGACCCTTGGCCTGAATTTTAACATCAGAAGTGAGGAAAGTGCATTACTCCTTCACTTTACTGCTTACTGATTCACTTCTAAAAGCCGAAGTAAAGAAAGCATATGTTGAAAAATTTCACCAAGAACTACTCGACAAGAAAGTGCACGGAAACTTTCGCAGAAATGTAGAAAAACAGTCCTTGCCGAAGGAGCAAACTTTTTCTTTCCTCAGATCATCAGGGCTTAATTCAGGTACAGAGGGTTTTGTTTTCGCATGCCAGGACGGTGTCATTTCCACCTTAGCATACCGTGTCCAAATTTTATGTCAAGTTCCCAATGATAGGTGCAGAGCGTGTCATGCACACGCTTAGTACCTAGGGCACATACTATCGGGATGTCCGACCCACGCAGGAACGACGTATATCTATAGACATAATGCGGTCCTAAGAATGCTTTATTACCATCTTTGTCACTCTTACGGTGTTGGTCGCGACCCTGCCCTGCCGAACGCTCTAAGGGAGATAGAGTCAATTGTCCAAAACAAGAAGTGCCAAATTTTCTGGAACTACGATTTTCGGACAGCAGTCTCCGTTGCACACTCGAGACCTGACATCGTTCTCCAAGACTTCGAAACGAACTATATTCGTGATCGAATTCTCGGCTCCGTCCGAATACAACATCACTGGCGAGATGGATCCAGGAAGCTGTCATCCTTGGGTCGCTTCGTGTCCTCAAGACACACGAGGGTTTCGCCGGCCTGTCGTTGTGATTTCATCGTGCCCTGTGACCACCCATCTCACGTTTGTGAACCGTGGCCATAAGTGTGATTTACCGCGATTCTACTGGGAGCCGGTGTCATTTTAAGATGGCAGTTGCTCTCAGTGGAACCCTGCGGTGGTTGTTTAACCTTTTTTTTAAATTATATATATACAGGGTGTCCATGTATTCAAAATACATATTCATATTTTCTGATTCCTTGTAAAAAACTGAATAGAAAATGATCAATAAAAAAATTTGATCAAATGCATAATTACCGAGTAATCAGCAATTAAAGATTAACCAATAAAAAAATGCGTTAGATAGCCGACAGTCTATGTGCCATCGCTAAAAGTGTGTGAGAATACAAGTTCAGAACGTATAATTTCTCCTCCGTTTATTTTTGTAGGAGGCTTTGACTCTTTGGTGCAACTTCACACTTAAACGAGGTTTGAAAATTAAAAAGTAACTTTTTCGTAGCAACCAAATTAGAAAACATTGCTCAACGAGTTAATTCACGGAATACCGGTAAAAAAAATACCGGTACCGACAATTTTTTTTACCGGTTTTTGAACCGTACATGAAATTCAAGAAATTCAATGAGCTCACGGAATTCAAGGAATTCATGGAATTTATGGAATTCACGGAATTAACGGAGTTCATGAAATTCACGGAATTCAGGGAATTCACGGAATTGACGGAATTCTAAGAATTCTCGGAATTCACGAAACTTAAATAATTCGTGGAACTCACACTGTCGGTACCCGTAAAAAAATTGTCGGCACCAGTAAAAAAAATTACCGGTACCGGCATTCATGTAATTCACAGAATTCACGGAATTCAGGGAATTAACGAAATTCAAGCAATTCACGAAATTCACCCCTTCCAACAGCATGTGGCGGGTGGATGGCACCCCTGTAACTGGTCGCAGAAATAATGTTGGTCAAACCCCTACCCCTTTCCAACACTTCATGGGGTGGGAAGGCAACCCTGTGTCTGGTCACAGAAATAATGTTGGTCAAAGCTCGAATTCTGCATCTCTCTGATTCGTCTTCTGGGATTAATCACAAAAATAAGTTCAGTTTTACCACCAACCTTTTCTAATTTTTTTGAGTCTGCGACATCGACTAGCAAGATGGTACCCGCTTTGCATACAAAACCTTTTAAATACTATAAATTCTTCCGAATTCTCCGAATTTCGATACAATCATTGCATTGTTTCTAATTCTTTCACAATTAGTCTAGTTAGTCGACTGCTAAGCTAGCAGTGAATTAATATGTACTTGTTAAATGATTCCCTTAGAATTCTCACGAATTTCGTAGAATTCTCTTCAAAATGTTTTTTTATTAATTTAAAGAGTTTTTAATACTTTTAAACCTATGAGAATACAGATTAAATTATTTGAAATTTAAAAATTTTTGAATTCTCCAAATTCCTCTGAATACGCTGAATTCTACTAAATCCATTGCAAATTTCGTAAGTCTTACCCAATAAGTCAAGTTAAGACGACGGCCTCGCTACCAGTGAATGAAGATGTACTCGTCTTTTGAATTCCGCAAAGTTGTCACGAATTCTGTGAAATACCTTCCAGCACTTTAGAATTAATTTAAAGAATTTCAAATACTTTTCACGCTATGAAAATACGCAATCAGTAGTTTAGAATATGTAGAAAGACTCATAAATCCTATAAATTCTTCAGAATTTTTCCGAATTATAATAAAATCATAGCACTATTCCTAATTATTTCCCAATTAGTCAAGTTAGGGAGTCGGAGTGGGTCCGACTGAAGGAAGATGTACCCTTTATTTTAATTACACACGATTCTATCAAATTCTGTAGAAATACATTCAATACTTTTGAATTAATCAAAAGATTTTTGAATACTTTTCAAGCTACGATAATACATATTGAATTATTTGTAATTGAAGAGCTCATAAATTCTACGAATTCCTGTGAATCCTTCAGGGTTTTACTAAAACCATAGCACTATTCCTAATTCTTTCCAAAATTTTAAAAACTTTGAAGCAATGATTATAAACATTGAATTCTTTGGAATTTAAAAACATTGAGTCTTACTTTTTATAACCGAAAATAAGGAACTGGCTTTGATAGACATTTTCAATCGTCTTTTCCCCAAGTTTTTGCAGTAGTTTTTCGACTGAAGACTTCAAAAAAGCGTGTTCTTTTTTTACGGAAGAAGTTCATGACCTTTTAGAAAAGTGTGAACTGTTTAAAATTTGCTATCTTGGATTTTATAAGCGAAAATATGGAATTAGCTTTGACAGACATCATCAACCGTCTTCTTCTCGAGTTTTTTCAGTAGTTTTTCGTATGCAGAGTCCAATCAAGGGAGCCTGGTTTTGACGGGAGGCACTTACGAGCTTAAAAAAAATTGTTAAGTATTTAAAATTTACAATCTTAATTGCTTTATATAACCGAAAATATGTAACTGGCTTTGATAGACATTTTCAATCATCTTTTTCCCAAGTATTTTCAGTAGTTTTCTGACTGGAGAATCCAAACGAGCGTGTTATTTTTTGACGGGAGATGTTTACGAGCTTCTAGAAAAGTTTGAATTGTTTAAAATTTACTATCTTGGTTTCTATAAGCGAAAATAAGGAACTAGTTTTGACAGACATCAACAATCGTCTTTTACCCAATTTTTTTCAGTAGTTTTTCATCTGTAGAATCCAATGAAGAGAGTCTGGTTTTGATGGGAGACACTCACAGCTTAAAAAATTGCTTAGTATTTAAAATTTACAATTTTGGTTTTTGTAACCGAACAGAACTAACTAGCTTTGATAGACATTTTCAATCGTTGAAAAGGTCTATCAAAGCTAGTTCCTTATTTTCGCTTATAAAAACCAAGATAGTAAATTTTAAACAATTCACACTTTTCTAGAAGCTCGTAAACATCTCCCGTCAAAAAAGAACACGCTTGTTTGTATTCTCCAGTCGAAAAACTATTGAAAAAACTTAGGAAAAAGATGACTAGAAATGTGTATCAAAGCCAGTTCCTTATTTTCGGTTACAGAAAGCAAGATTGTAAATGTTAAATACCAAGCAATTTTTTTAAGCTTGTGAGTGTCTCTTATCAAAACCAGGCTTTCTTCATTGGATTCTGCAGGCGATAAAGTACTGAAAAAACTTGAGAAAAAGACGATTGATAATGTCTGTCAAAGCTACTAAAAATTCCTTATTTTCGCTTATAAAAACCAAGGTAGTAAATTTTTTAACAATTCACACTTCTCTGAAAGCTCGTAAACTTCTCGCGTCGAAAAAGAACACGCTTGTTTGGACTCTCTAGTCGAAAAACTACTGAAGATACTTGGGAAAAAGACGTTTGAAAATGTCCACCAAAGCCAGTTCCTTATTTTCGGTTACATAAAACAATATTGTAAATTTTAAATATTAACCGATTTTTGTTAAGCTCTTAAGTGCCTCCTGTCAAAACCAGGCTCCCTTGATTGGACTCTGCATACGAAAAAATACTGAAGAAACTTGACAAAAAGATGATTAATAATATGTGTCAAAAGAAGTTCCTTACTTTCGCTTATAAAATCCAAGATAGTAAATTTTTCAACATTTCACACTTTTCTAAAAGGTCGTAAACTTCTTCCGTCAAAAAAGAACACGCTTGTTCGGATTCTCCAGTCGAAAAACTACTAAAAAAACTTAGGGAAAAGACGATTGAAAATGTCTATCAAAGCTAGTTCCTTATTTTCGGGTATAAAAAGCAAGACTAAATGTTTTTAAATTCCAAAGAATTCAGTGTTTCTTCTCATTGCTTCAAAGTTTTCAAAAATTCTTCAAGTGAATTCAGAACTTTTGAGGGGAATTCTACGCAATTCGAGAGAATTCCGCAGAATTCAAATAACGATTACATCTTCATTCAGCGGTAGCTAAGCCGTCGAAATAACTTGACTAATTTGGAAAGAATTAGGAATAGTGCTATGGTTTTAGTAGAATCCTGAAGAATTCAGGGGAATTTGTAGAATTTATGAGCCTTTCAATTACAAATAATGCAATATGTATTATCGTAGCTGAAAAAGTATCTAAAAATATTTTGTATAATTTAAAAGTATTGAATGTATTTGTACAGAATTTGACAGAATTGTGTGTAATTCAAATAAAGGGTACATCTGTCTTCAGTCGTACCTACGCCGACTCCCTAACTTGACTAATTGGAAATAATTAGGAAAAGTGCTATGATTTTATTAGAATTCAGAACAATTCTGAAGAATTTATAGGATTTATGAGTTTTTCTACATATTCTAAACTGTTGATTGCGTATTTTCATAGTGTGAAAAGTATTTAAAATTCTTTAAATTAATTCTAAAGCGTTGAAAGGTATTCCACAGAATTTGTGACAACTTTGCGGAATTCAATAGACGAGTACGTCTTCATTCACTGATAGCTAGGCCGTCGTCTTAACTTGACTTATTATACGATGGATTTAGTAGAATTCAGCGAATTCAGAGGAATTTGGAGAATTTAAAAATCTTTATATTTCAAATAATTTAATCTGTATTCTCATAGGTTGAGAGGTAATCAAAGCTCTTCAAATTAATAAAAAAAAAAAATTTTGAAGTGAATTCTACAAAATTCGTGTGAATTCTGCGGGATTTAATGAACAAGTACATCTTCATTCACTGCTAGCTGCAGTCGACTAAGTAGACTAATTGTGAAAGAATTAGAAACACTGCAATGATTGTATCAAACTTCGGAGAATTCGGAAGAATTTACAGCATTTGAAAGGTTGTGCATGCAAAACCGGTGCCGGTAAAAAAAAATTGTCGGTACCGGTAAAAAAAAAGTTGTCGGTACCTGTAAACAAAATTGTGGATAGATCTTAAACTGCCGGCAAACATATTAAAAAATTTATTTTTCTCCCATGTGTTTATTTCTACTGTTTGATCCTCCATATCGGCCATCTTGCTAGTTGACGTCACAGACCAAAAAAAATTGGAAAATGTTAGGGGTAAAACTGAACTTATTTCTGTGATTGATCACAGAAGACGAATTAGAGAGATGCATGGATAGGGCTTTGACCAACATTATTTCTGCGCCTAGTCACATGGGTGCCTTGCGTCCCCAAGAGATATTGGAAAGGGGTAGTTGTTTGGCCAACATTATTTCTATGACCAGTCACAGGGGTGCCTTCCAGCACCCACGAATTGTCGGAAAGGGGTAGGGGTTTGACCATCATTAATTCTGTTTCCAGTCGCAGGGGCACCATCCAGCCGCCACGAGCTGTTGGAAGGGGTGAATTTCATGAATTCCTTGAATTTCGTTAATTCCCTGAATTCTGTGAATTCTGTGAATTCCGTGGATTCAGTGAATTCCTTGAATTAACGGTTCAAAAACCGATAACAAAAATTGTCGGTACCGGTAATTTTTTTACCGGTACCGACAGTGTAAATCCCACGAATTCTCTGAATTTTGTGAATTCCGAGAATTCTTGGAATTCCGTGAATTCCATCAATTCCTTGAATTCCATGCATTTCATGAATTCTGTGAATTTCATAAATTCCTTGAATTCCTTGAATTTCATGTACGGTTCAAAAACCGGTACCGACAATTTTTTTTACCCGTACCGACAGTTTATACACTTCGTATTTAAAAGTCTTGAAAATCGAAATAATTCAATGTATTCAAAAGTGTTTAGGGTAATTCAAAAATATTAAAGTAATTATTTCTACATAACTAGAAGGAATTCTGCGGAATGCTAAGAATTCAGGAGGATTCTACAGATTTCAAACAACGCATGCATTTTAATTAACTCGTCGAGCAATTTTTTCTAATTTGGTTGCTACGAAAAAGATACTTTTTAATTTTCGAATCTCGTGTAAGTGTGAAGTTGCACCAAAGAGTCAAAACCTGCTACAAAAATAAACGGAGGGGAAATTATACGTTATGAACTTGTATTCTCACACACTCTTAGCGATGGCACATGGACTGTCGGCTATCTAACGAATTTTTTTGATTGGTTAACCTGTAATTGCTAATTACTCGGTAATTATGCATTTAATCAAATTTTTTTATTGATCATTTTCTACTCAGTTTTTCACAAGGAATCAGAAAATATAAATATGTATTTTGAATACATGGACACCCTGTATAT
>CAKNYM010042840.1:53653-64844 GCA_932195095.1 Andricus curvator | reverse complement strand
CCGCATTGTGCCTTTGGATGTAGGTCGTTCCCGCATGAGTTGGACAATTAGATAGTATGTGTCCTAGATGCTCGGGGTGTGCATGACACGCTCTGCAGCTATCATCGGGAATGTCTTGGCTCAAAATGTGGCGACGGTATGCTAGAGTGGAAATGACACCGTCTTGACATGCCAAAATGAAGCCCTCCGTGCCCGACTTCAATCCAGGTGATATAAGGAAAGCAAACGTTAGCTCATACGACATTTTGCTCACCCCTAATATTGAAGTCAAGGCCGAGTGTTTCAGCAGCCTCCTCCGCTGCTTTGTACAGAAACGCCCCTTTTCCAACTTCTTCGTGTTTCCTGACCATTTTAAGAAGAGGGTCTTGTCCATTTGCAACTATATGTGCTGTACCCAGAATGAGTCTGTTGTGAAGACATTCAAGATTCAGTATTCCGCGACCACCTATGCGGCGTGAGATGTAAAGTCGCGGAACAGAAGACTTAAGGTGCATGCTCTTGTTCATGTGCAAAAGATTTCGCGTTCCGATATCAAGGGATCTGAGCTCGTCCTTCGTCCATGGAACCACTCCAAATGAATAGAGTACTACCGGGACGGCAAGCATGTTCGTTGCAGATACTTTTTTTCTCGCCGACAGTTCGGAAGACCAAATCTGCCGGCTGAGACGTTTGTATCTGCATCGGAGTGTATCCTTTATAGATGTCACGTCCTGAATGCGGCTCTGTGGCACGCCCAGGTATGTATAGGTCTCTCCAGCGCAAGGTGTCGTATAGCGCTTCTGTCAACGAGCTCAGGATCTTCGGCGATGCCATTAAGTTTTCCTTTCTTCAAATTAACCTTGGCGCATTTCTCTAACCCGAATTCCATTCCAATCTCGTGAGTGTACTCTTTGACAATTTTCAGAGCTAGATGTAGTTTCTCTTGATTCCTAGCATAGATCTTAAGATCATCCATGTAAAATACATGAGTGACCTTATACTTTCGGTTCCCAGGTTTGCCGCAGAGATACCCTTCGGAATGGCGAAGTGCGAGAGTTAGTGGCAATAATGTGAGGCAAAAGAGGAGAGGGCTCATGTTGTCGCCCTGAAATACACCTCTCTGAAAGGTGATACTGTTAGTGATCACACGATGTTTTCCAGATGAGATAGTAAATCTGGTTTTCCAAAGCGGCATTAATGTCTCTATGCACCTCACGATGTGTGGATGAACCTTTAGGCTTTCCAACAGACAGATGATAAGTCTATGGGAGGTTGAATTGAAAGCTTTCCGGTAATCAATCCAGGCCATCGATAGAAATCGCTGATAGTATGCTGCATCTTTACAGACACATCTATCGATGAGCAAGTTCTCCCGACATCCTGCTACGCCTTTCTTTGAGCCATGTTGTTCATACATCTCTCGCCATACAGGTCCAATTGTCCGAACAATCCTATCATTTAGGATAGCTGTGAAGATCTTATACAGTGTGTTCAGACAAGTTATTGGCCTGTAATTCTTAGGGTCAGCTAAGTTGCCCGTCTTCGGCAGGAGCACTGTGCGCCCTTCCACTAACCACCCCGGAATAGGCTCTTCCGACTTTAGATATGAGGTGAAAATTCGGGCCAGCTGCTGGTGGGTTGAAGGAAACTTCTTCCACCAGAAGGTCTTGATGCCATCTGGTCCCGGAGCGGAATAGTTCTTCATGCCTCTTAATACGTTTTTCACCTCCTCGCTAGTGATAGGTGGGCATTCCTCCTCTGCTGTGATGAGGGCATTGCACAGCTCCTTGAAGCTATTTATGTTCTTTGAGCCTTCTTCAAGTGGATGTTGGACTTCGTAGACTTCTCTCCAAAATGCTTTGACCTCCTCTGGTTTGGGCGGATGGTCGACAGTAACTGGAGGGTCTTGGAAGAGTCGAGATGGGTCAGACGAAAACTGTTGATTTTCTCTGACCCACCTCTCTCTCCGCTCTAGACTTCTCCTAGCGTCAGATAGTACTCGTATTCTGTCAACAATATGCTGCCTGATGGTCAGTAGCTTTGACTTGTTGATTGTGTGATGACGGATCCGCAGTTCGCGCGTGAACTGTCGAACCTTGGCAGTGAAAGTCCTGCCAGATGTTATGTAGTCAATCACACACTGAATGCGGGACGCGTACTGTCTTGCCCAGCCTATCTTTGTGCTAAGTTGATGCATTCGTCTTTTGGTCTTATGATCAACCGTTGGTTTTGTTTTACGGTTTGCATCTGCCAAAGTTCTCGCTGCATTGTACACACTAAAATTGATAGTCCAGAGGTCGGATTCTTCGGAAAAATCTCCACGAAGCTCATTATCCAGTTCAGTCAGATCTTTGGGCTTGGGAGAAACCTGAATGTTGATGTTTCTCCGGGTCTTGAAGCATCGTTCTCCCTCTATTGGATTCCTGTTCGAGGCTGGTCTCAGTGTCGCCTCTCTTTCTCTGTTGCCGGCTTGTTCTGGCTGCAGTTGTGTAGGCGCTCCGCTTATATAACCCCTTTTCCGGAGGTCCTCGGCACGGTTTCGCAGACGTTTTTGCGAAAAATCCGAGAGCTCTGGGTGTTTCTCGCACCACAGAGCATGCAGTCGCGCCATGTAACCTTTTCGTTCAGGGGCCATACTGGTATCATAGCACTCCAGTAGGTCGTCTCTGAGTCGATCCGTCCACTTAAAAGTAACGAGATTCCGCCGGTCAATCGCATTGACTCCGTCTTGATTGGCTCCCCCAACTCTAGGGTAGTCGGCATTGTTGTCCGACCCATTGTCGGGAGCCCTGCGCGTTCGATTGTTTTGAACCGCACTTCCTACAACTATGTTTGGTGTTGTCATTGTTGTTCCCACGAGCAGCTAGGGAAAAGGGTTAGTCCATCCTTGTAGAGCCCCGCGTGTAAGGATAAGGCTGATACTCTGAGAGGTCGCCCGGTATCCCAGAGTCACCGTTTGAGACACCTCACCCAGGTGCCATTCAGCTTTCGGCACGGTTGTTACGCCTTCGCTTAGGAGTTATTCCTTCGGGACCATCCCTGGACAATTGTCCGCGACTGCTTATTAATTATTGTAACCATATTCAGCAGAAACCCTTGGTACAGGGACCCTCTATCCGCAACCCGAGGACGCGTCCGGTGGCTTTGTCATAGGCCCTTCGGTTCGATTCCCAAGGAATCAAAACCGAATTAGGGTGGCCCAAAATGACACACTTTCGATTTTTCATTATTTCTGACTGGAAACCTGTTCCTCATACTGAAAAACTAATGTCCATTTTTTAAATAATTCTCAATAATATTTAGAGGTGCCGCCACGCTTTCAAAGTTTCCGGTTGAATAATCGATCGAAGAAGTTCATAAAATCGTCAACTGTCCAAGGAAACGTTAACTTTTCCTGGGCACCTTTGTTACAGTAAGCGGATTGTGGGAAAGTGGGCGAGGCACTTACCTGCGAATTTTAGGGTACTGGACTCAGGTTATCGGAACTGACAATGAGAATTTGAAGGTTTTTTCTACCTGTGCTAGTCTACTGCCTACTTTTCTGAACTTCCAAACATTTTCAATAAGAGGATTTGTTTCAGAGGAATTGATCAATTTTTGAGGCTGGGTTCTGGTTCCAACGCCTTTAAGATGGCTTGATAGTGTAGATATTTGTGCTGTCCAATAAATTCAATGTTTCAAATTTTTTTCTGTTAATATCAATGCACTGATTATTTAAACAATTGTCTTTATAAAAATTAATTATATGAATATTTCAGTGAAATCATAGATAAATATGATAGTTTCACTCATTTTTTACAAAAACAAATTTATTTGTTTAAACAATTTTCATCGAAAAGTATTAGTTATTGAACATTGTTATCGATGAAAACAATTAACTAGTTGAAAATTTTTGATTCTTCAAATTTTTAATCTTTGAATAATTGAGAATAATTGTTTGTTCAAACAATTTTTATAACAAATTAATTGTTAGTAAACATTGTTATCGATAAAAACAATTAAATAGTAAGAAAATTTTGGATTTTTCAAATTTTAAATGTTTAAATAATTGAGAATAATTATTTGTTTAAACAATTTTTGTAACAAATCAATTGTAAGTAAATATTGTTATCGATAAAAACAATTTATTATTTAAAAAGCTATTGATGATTCAAATTTTGAACGTGCAAATAGTTGTAAATAATTATTTGTTTAAACAATTGTGATGGAGAAGTAATTAGTAGTAAACATTTTTAGTGATAAACACATTTTATTAGTTCGAAAATTTTTTAGCTTTAAATTATAAATATTTAAATAAATAAAAATAATTATTTTTTCAAACAATTTTTATAGAAAATTTATTGTTATTAAATATTGTTATCGACAAAAACAATTTATTAGTTAGAAAATTTGTGATGCTTCAAATTTTTAATGTTCGAATAATTAGAAATAATTATTTGTTTGAACAATTTTCATGAAAAGATAATTGTTAGTAAATATTGTTATCGATAGAAACAATTAACTAGTTAGAAAATTTTTGATTCTTAAATTTTGAATGTTTAAATAATTGAGAATAATTATTTGTTCAAACAATTTTTATAAAAAGTTAATTTTTAGTAAATATTTTTTCGATAAAAAACCATTTATTAGTTACAACATTTTTAACGCTGCATAATTTTAAATGTTTAAATAATTGAGAATAATTATTTGTTTAAACAATTTGCAACACAAAACAAATGTATGAGAACATTTAGTAAATATTGTTATTGAATAATGATCTTTTATTATTTAAGCAACTTTCATGAGACGATAATGTTGAATGTTTCAAAAATAATAAATAAAAACTAAATCAGTTTATGTAAACATCCTATTTATAATAATTTCGAATACGAAATTCATATTTACTGTCTTTGTGATTGGGATAGATATTTCGAGAGAAATTTGTAGGTATAGACTATATAAGACCATGAATGGATGAGCCGAGGCAACACGCCCACCATAAAATATGTAATTTATGGACTACCTGAGTCGCTTACGTCCGAACCATTTCTGGTTTTTGGTAATAATCTTATTGATGTTAAAATTTAATTTATACGATTTTCAAAAGGTAGTATCCTGAATCTACGAAAAACAACTATTGTAATTTTCAGCGATAACAAACAATATTTAGGGTCTGAAACAAGCTCCTGAAAATCGTGGTTTTAGGCAAAAACAGCCATGTTTGAAACTTAAAAAATAATCCTAAAAATGATTTTTTTGAGATTTTTTTTTTACAGCACTTTCTTTATTACTGAATAAGGCGGTTCCAAAATTTCATTGGATTCTTCAAATAATTTATATGTTAGATTTGAGCATGAAAAAAAATTGACATTTTTCTATGTTAAACTCCATAAGAAATTACTAACCCTGGCGGCACCTCTAAATATTATTGAAAAATTATTTTAAAAAATGGACATTAGTTTTTCAGTATGAGGAACAGGTTTCCAGTCAGAAATAATGAAAAATCGAAAGTGCGAGATAACATCGGGCAACACTGTTCCTTGGAGTCAGGTCTCTAGCCGCGGATGATCTTACGCGGCAGACGGGACAGTTGGAGATGAAGTTTCACCTCTGCATACTTTTTTAGAGCTACCAATCTTTGTAGAATGTTATGAGGAACAGTGTTGACGGACCAGATGAAGTGATCCCAGAAGAACAGCCTTTTGCATCCGGTTCGCGATGGAATGAGCCTGACGCTGGCAAGCCGGAATCTTGTTGAGTTGGCTAATAAATGAAGCTTTCATACCTCCAAGACAGCCGATTATGAGAACTACAAGATGGACTTTGAAGCCTTGGTAGAGCCTGCTTAGCTCGAACAGAAGTGCTTGATATTTCGCCCGTTTTTCTTCCTCCTTTGCCGTGATATTACCATCGGCTGGTGCCGAGAATTCAATTACGTAAATGATCTTGTTCTTCAGATCTTGGAGGACAATATCAGGCTTCGTAGCACTGATACGTTGAGTGGTCGAGAATGAGAAATTCCAGTAGATCTTACACTGATCATTCTCCACAACGGACTCGAGTTCCCCCTGGGCGTATGACAAGACGGGCAATAGATCAACACAATAGAAGTGCCTCAGATGGTAATATAACACTTTTAGAGCCGCATTGTGTCTCTCTCTGTACCCGTATCGTGCATATTTTGAGCATCCACTGAGAACATGTCCAAGTGTTTCTGGCTCTTGCTTGCACGCTCGGCAGTTGGTATCGCCTACACGTATATTCATTATGCGCTCGCGGTAAACTAAGGTGTCTATAACGCCATCTTGACAGGCAAAAAGAAATCCCTCAGTCTCCGATTTTAATCCAGCAGACTTGAGAAACATGTTGGACAGACCCATCGAGAGCTCTTCTCTACGTATAATGCCGTAGAATTTACCATGAAGGGGCTTGTCAGTATGTTCTCTTAGTAGAAGCGTATGTTTTGCTTCCTGTACACGACTTTTGAGCACCAAAGGTGTTAGTGATGCTAGGCCATGTGTAGTGTCGCTGGAATCAAATGGGAGACCAAGCTCCTCTGCGACCCTATCTGCGGCTCGATATAGAAACGCCGCAGCATTGACGACTTCATGTTGATGTACTAGTCGCATAAGAAAATCTGTGCTATTTAGAACTGAGCAGGCTGTAGCCAGAACCGTTCTGCGATGAAGACACTCTAAGCTCAGCAAGCCTCTACCCCCTTTATCTCGAGGGAGGTACATTCGAGGTACGGAAGATCTAGGATGATGACTTCGATGGATTGTCATCATCTTGCGTGTGCTTCGGTCAAGTTGCTTCAACTCATCGATGTTCCATTTTACTGCAACAAACGTGTAGAGCAGTATAGGAACGGCCAGCATATTGGTCGCCTAGATCTTATTCTTTCCAGATAATTCGGAAGCCCAAATTTTTCTGAGAATTTGGCGATACCTTTTTCCAAGGGCCGTTTTTAACGCAAGCACATCATGGGTTTCCGCTTGCGGTATTCCAAGATATGTATATGTTTCTCCAATACCAAGATGTTGAATGGTATTTCCGCCGATGAGTTGAACATCCTGATCGTGACCCGATGATGTAGTTTCTAGTCTTCCTTGGTGTAGGTGGACGCAGGCATACTTGTCCAGTCCGAAGCTCATGCCAATCGCTTTAGAGTACCTATTTACCGCCTCCACAAGGATGTTAAGGTCCTGTTTCGAAGAAGCAAAGAGTTTAAGGTCGTCCATGTATAAAAGGTGATTGACCTTATATTCTCTTTTGTTCGGCGGGCCACATAGGTATCCAGAGCTTTTGCCTCGGAGCACAATAGATAGAGGCAAGAGGGAGATGCAGAAAAGTATCGGACTTAGAGAGTCTCCTTGGAAGACTCCCCTCTTATATGTGATATAGCTTGTAGTCACTTGTCTTTTGTCAGATGTTATGACAAATCTTGTCCGCCACAAGAGCATAAGCTCTTTTATGCATCTCACTATTTTTGGATGCACCTCCATGCACTCAATGAGCCTAATAAGTAGCTCATGGTTCGTGTTATCGAATGCCTTACGGTAGTCAATCCAAGCCATGGACAGATTGCGTCGATACCTGATCGAGTCCTGGGTGATACACCTGTCTATTAACAGGTTCTCCCTACAACCTGCCAGACCTCTCTTGCATCCACGTTGTTCAACTATTGCACTCCATACCTGCTCGATAGATGTTAATATCCTCTCTTTGAGGATGCCAGTGAATAGCTTGTAGCTGGTGTTTAAACAAGCTATGGGCCTGTAGTTCTTTGGACTTGACAAATCTCCGGTCTTAGGGATCAATACCGTGCGTCCTTCCACTAGCCACTGCGGGACGGGTTGTTCTCCGTTTAAGAAAGTAGTAAATATACGAGCTAGATGTTGGTGCGTAGAAGTAAACTTCTTCCACCAAAAGTTGTTGATTTTATCTGGCCCTGGCGCTGAAAAGTTCTTAGTTCTAGCGATAACTTTCTTCACTTCTTCAGCAGTAATTAGTGGACACCCTTCCTCTGGACCTTGTAACCTTTGCCTTTGGCAAAAGTTACGAAAGAGTGATATATCTGAAGCGTCTTCATTTAGCTGATAAGTATCTCCATATACTTGTTCCCAGAAGACTTGAATCTCTTCTCGACTAGGCGGATTTTTAACGGCACGTGACGTTTTATTGAACAGACGGGAAGGATGAGTAGAAAAGGTGGAATTTTCCTGAAACCACTTTACTCGCCGTTCAAGGCGCTGTTTCACTGTTGAAAGAGATCTTATTTTTTGCGTCCAGTGCTGCTTGATGGTCAACAGTTTACACTTGTTCAGCGTGTGATTTGCTTTTCTTAAGTTTCGAGCAAGTGCTCTAACTTTTGGAGTGAATCTTTTATTTAATGTTATGTAGCTAATCACGCACTGAATATTTGATGCATGCCGTCTCGCCGTTTCAATTTTGAATTGAAGCTGTGCAATACGCTCGCGAGTCTTACTCAGACGTACTGAAGTTTCGTTACTTCTACTGTCGCTAAGCAAGGACAGCGCGTTCTCGTAAACAACACAGTTCAGATTCCAGAGATTAACATCTTCGGGGAGCAAATCGGGGAGAGCAGTATTACCTTCAGCTAATTTGTCCATCCTGGGAAAGACTTTTTGGTGGATAGATCTCCTACTTCTCATGTTAGCAACGTTCCAGCATGTTGCTGGAACGGGTGGAATGTTCGATGAAGGATGTTGCTCTTCTTCTTGTTGATAAAGAGCTTCATATCCGTTGTTTCGCAAAAAGGATACCTGATCTCTTAAATACTGAGGCGTTTGATGAGCATATTCCGGGTGCACATTGACCCAACGGTCATGTAACCTCTGCATGAATCCTCTTCGCGCCGGTGAGCTTCTTTGCCAACAGGTAAGGATGTCTCTCCTGAGTTGGTCCGACCATTTAAATCGATGTTCTCGCGTTTGTCCGGGGCCATTGCCTGGTCGTCGCCTCGGTTCGGTCCTATTGCCACTCCCAACTGAACCATGGCCTCCATCCGAGAGAGGCCTATTGTGGGTGGCACTGCGCGATACTGGTGTCGTAACCGCATATATATTATTATTATTATTATTAAAATATAAAAAAATATGAATAATATAATATATATATATATATATATTTTATTATTTATATTATTTGTGTGTTGAGCCCACACTTGTAGTAGTTATATTCGCTACAAGAAACTATCCACCTAGAAACACTACCCGAATCGGGTAGTGTCACGCCTACCCTGAAAGGGAAATGGCTTAATGGTATACTACTACTACTGCTATAACAATTATAACTAAAAACTTGTACAAAATTTCTAAATCTCGCGTGCGCATTTTATATAGGAATTACAAATGCGCCCATTTTTTCTTCATTTGTTTTCGCAAAAGCTGGCTTATTTTTGTATTTTTAAATCAATAATTATTTCTGCAAGGAAAATTTGCTAAAATAAATAAGAAAAATAATTATCAGCTCAGATTTCCTGCAGTGGTTGATAATAGTGCAGTTAAGAGAGTGGCCGACAGATGGATCTCTAAGGAAATTCTCCATCATATTATTGATGCAGCACTATATAGAATTTATTTCCAAAGGATTTCACTTTGACGCCGTTTAACACAAAAAATGATCAAATGCTTACACTAATAAGGAAGAATAATGTCTTAGAATTTTGGCTCTTCCCTCCGATTTTGTCAAAAGTGTCGGTGTTGTGCAGAAAATATAGTTTTGTCAAGCGCGGCTTCTCCTATCGAGCATCTCTTTCTAAATTTTCGTCTGCTCCCTCGGAATTTATGAGATACTTTCAGACGAAACTTTTTCCCATCAAAAAATTACAAAATTGCATCGACGGCGAGACCACTACAGTACACGTAAGTATAATTTAATTTCATCTCAATAAAAATAAAAATTAAATATATTTATATTTTCCATTGCCGGAAAAATTAGGGGTTTGGTCTTTAAAAAATTTCAGAGCCAATCGGCCATTTTCAAAGTCGTTTATCCAACAACCTTAAACTCCATAAGAAATGACTAAGCTTGGCGCCACCTCTAAATATTATTTAAAAATTATATTAAATAATGTATATTAGTTTTTCATGAGGAACAGGTTTCCAGTTGCAAATAATAAAAAATTGAAAGTCTGTCATTTTGGGACACCCTAGTATGCAAGCTAGCCTTTGAATGATCCTGTACAGGTTTCTTTACTGACAAATTTGAGCCATTTTCGAGAAAAATGCATTTTCAAAATTGCGAACAGATGGTCATCGAGCCGGTGTAAAAGTATTTCGAAGCGTCGGTAGGTTCTGGGTAGAACGCTCGGCTGATAGCCGCAAGGTTGGGCGTTCGTTTCTCGCTATCCTTACATTTTGTTTTCTTCATCAAAATGCTTGTTTATTCCATTTTTGAATAACATTTACTAAAATTATACCATTTAATGATTATTTATTCCTTATTAAAAAAAAAACTGTGTTTATCTTATTTTTACTATCACTCGTTTGGACAATTGTGCATTTTATTAAAATTCTTTATTCTTCAATAGTTTCTAGTATGTATATTTTTAAATTAAATTAGGAACAAAGTGTTTCAACAATAAATACAAAATTAAAATGTTAAAATGCATGTATGATGAGATGTTCAAGCTGGACGATAAAGGTTTATCGAATTGCACCACCAAGGTAATTCCGCCAAAGTGTACTCCTTTGGTCCAACCTTGTGATGTTTATTTTTACAGGCAGGTAAAAAATCTTATAAAGCGTCTTCAAAACTGTTCTTACTTGATTGAACATGATCGCGAAATAAATTCCCGTGAGGATAGTATAAAAATACATTCAATTGTTCATCATCAATTATCTTCTCCGATATTTTGTAATAGTTTGCATTATGCTTCATATATGCTTCGAAAATCTGTGATGATAGGAAAACTTATGAATGTGAATGAAGTATGCTTTCCCATCAATGTTCTGAAAAAACCATGTAAACGTAAAAAATCTGCGTCTATTAGATGTGTCAGATGTCGCGAAACTTTTTGTTTTTCTTGCTTTTATGACCAGTATCACTCTGGTTCGTGCGCGATACTACATAATCCTAATGATATAAATAATAATAGTTAAGAATAAATGTAAGTGTAAAAAAGTAAATACATTAAAGATAATTCGCTATTATATATGTGTTTTTTTTTTGTAGTTTGCGGAAAACATTTTAATTTTCTATTTATTGT